>VXBJ01001857.1:290873-330182 GCA_013400055.1 Nycticryphes semicollaris | reverse complement strand
AAAAAAAAAAAAAAAGTTTCTTTTTGGATCATTTCCTGCTGAACTTAAACGTCATGTTGAAAACTTTGAGCAATTAATTTAGATATGCTTAAAACCTTCAAGGTCCAAACTATTGAAAGGGGGAGATAGAGTGAGGGAGCACATTCACCTCTGCCTATTTCAGTTGTCACTTCTGGCTTGTGAATCCAGTAAGTCAAAATGATCATCTATCTCCTCTGTTCTCTCTCCCTTTCCTCAGACTACCAACAGTGGGTCCCACCAAATCTGAAATCACAAAATCACAGAATGATATGGGGTTGGAAGGGACCTCAGGAGATCAGCTAGTCCAACACCCCTGCCAAACCACATCCACCTACAGCAGGTTGCACAGGAACTTGTCCAATGAGGTTTTGAATGTCTCAAGAGATGGAGACTCCACCCCCTCTCTGGGCAGCCTGTTCCAGTGCTCTGTGACCCTCAAAGTGAAGATGTTCCTCCTCATGTTTAGAGGGAACTTCCTGTGTCCATGTTTGTGCCCATTTCTTCTCATCCTGTTACTGGGCAACACTGAAAAAAGACAGGCCCCACCCTCTTGACACCCACCCATCACATATAAATATGCATTGATCAGATCCCCCTTCATCCTTCTCTTCTCCAGACAAATCAAACACCACTACTTTGTCAATAGGTAAAACCCAAAGATACTGCATAATGGTGGAGTAAAAATCAACAGGTAGCAATGAAGGGGATTCCACAGCCATTTTGATGCCAGTTTGCTCCATCTGGTGAAAAGCAGAAATACAACCAACCTGCTGGGGATGGCTTGCCCACCCTGCAGCTCTGTTGCATGAGGGTCTTCTTATTCTGCTGAGAAGCAACCATATGCTGTAAGCTGTTACGATCAGCAAAAGTATTACTGCATTAGCACCTACAAGTCTCAATTAGGAAGAAGGCTCCTGCTGTGCCAGCCATGTCAGAGATGAAGAAGCTCTAATCCTAGACTGAATTCTCTGCTCCATTAGACAAGTTGCAGGAGCTGAACAAAAGAAACAGATGTGAGGGAATATCCCTCGACTAAAAGGATAAAGCAGGAGTGAAATCAAGGCATATTTTATCAAAAGCCGAGACTTCAGTCTGATGTTCGAGATCACGACCAGACTGATACTACCAAGACAGGCACACTCTGTAAAGGGCTGTTTAGATAAGTGTCATTTTTCCAGACAGGGAGCTCTTCCCACATGCACACGGCAGCCCTACATGGAACCAGAAAGTGCGTGCAAAAAAAGGCACGATGAAAGTCAACCGAGTTGTTTGAGCAAGAATTCATATCCAGACCAAGCTGGCGTTTGAATACCTTGTTTGTTCACATGTATAAAAAAAAGAGAAAAAATGCTTTAATCAATCTTTGGGCTTTTGGGAACATAATTAGTAACAATCCATCAGCAGGTTGGCTCAGAGCAGGCAAAAGTCGGTCTTGTACCACCATATATAGCTCCAAATCCCACTAGTGTATGCAAAGGATGCTGCAATTTGGAAGGGGTTGGTTTTTTCTCCCCATTCACTTCTTGTTCACAAAGATGCAAAGGTCAAATGTGGCTTAAGTAAGTAGCAACTGCTCAATGCTGTCAGAGAAAAAGTCAATGGGAACACACTAATCATACTGTCATGAAGATGCAAAGCACAGAAGACAGACAATGGCAGTCATTCATTTTTTAAAATGACGTCTTGCAGGAAGACTTTTGGACAACGCTCCCCTTAACAGAAAGCAGCAAATACTATCAAGTACCCATCCCCCTCTTCTTTCACTTGATTTCCCAAACAGAACAAACAACATTAAATAGCATTGTCCATCCTTTAGTCCTCCAAAAACTCTTCCAGAGCACCTGGTTATAAAGAACTATGCCTGGCTTCTAAATTTCTGATGCATCATAACCAAAGCTGTCACAGAAAAAGAAAATATTCTTCCTATGAAACCAGGGACAATTTGTTTCCATGGCAGCAAGGACAGTGATGAACAGCTTTGGCAAATAGCTCGAGAATCATTACGAGCACAATGTGGATCAGATGATTTACATATAACTTAAATAGTGCAGGAGGTGATGAGACCAAGCAGTAGCCTTTGTATGAGCATGAGAATGATAGTCAACCATCAGATCTAGACTGCTGTCTTTCCCTTTCACCCCTGTGCAGAGTCATGGGAAAACCATCAGTGCAGACGGATAAACAGCACTGGAGGAGATAGGATGGCATCTCTGAATCACAATGCTGTAATCCCAAAGTCGACTTGCAACAGCCAACATCTGCATGAGAACAGCAGTAATTTTTAACAATTTTCAGTGAGGCATAAATTTTGTTTAATCTATGCTCTGCAACATGCTGTCAACTGTTACCTGACATGGTTTGACAGACACTGTACTACTGTTTGTGGAAGTTGCACGTCTAAACCAACATCCACTCAAACCTCATTTTCATCAGTGCAACAAGTATTATCTTTCCTCAGCTCTGAGGGAACTGACACATAAACTCAAGGCAACATGAACCCATACGGAGAACCAAAGTCAGGCTCCCAGTCACCTGTCCTGAGCACACCTTCCTTCCTCCACCTGTTTGTCCATAATTGCTCTAAATTATTAGAGGATTCCAAATTAATATTGTTGTGTCTCAGCTCTTTACAACCTTGAACTAGAATTTTAGTTCCAAAACTAACTGAACTAGGCACATTGACTGTCAATCAGCTGCAGTTTCTACACTGTGATAGAAGATTAAACTACCTGTAAAGTTTTTCTACATTGATTCACTTAATTTTGCTTATTAGTAATAATGAAGGTTGCTAGCTGGCGCATTTTCAGAGCAACATTGCTAACGCCGTTGTGACACTGCAACCTTGAAGGCATTTTGAAAACTGAGTATCATCGCAGCTATGCCAAGGCAAATCCACTTGGGAAAATCAAGATGAAATTCCTTGCTTGACATTTCTCAGAGCAAGATGAGAAAGTTTTAACAAACCTATCATTGAAGGTACCCCGTATAAGACAAATCAGAAAGTTTTCATGGAGATTAAATCCAGTCTCCAGAACATATTATATCCATATAGCTTGATGAAAATACCTAACTGAAAAATTAGGTGAGCAATTGAGGGGAGAAAATTACTTTCATCTATATGGAGAAACAAAACATTCTGCTGTCCCCTTCAGGTTCCTCAGCCCCACATTACACAACAAGAAACCTCACCTCAACTAATAAGCGCGCTAGAGATAAGCTTTGAAAGAGGCTAGACCTGACATTTTCCTGTTTGGGGAATTATCTTTTGCAGCCATTAACTAGTCCTGAAATAATAGCATGGGAAGATAAGCACTATGAGGGTGCATCCATCCCCCAGAAAATAAACATTCCCATATGTATACACAGAGGAACAAATATCTATAGCATGATGTTTGTGGGAACATGGGAACAGGAATTTCATGTTGCTTAAAAATATAAGTAATGATGCCCAGCTGTGTCAGACCTATAGCCATCTAGCCCAGTATTCTGACTTGGAGAATGACAAAAGCAGATGCTATTTAGAAAGATCTTGCTAGTTTGGCCATTTTTTTGCAGCTCTTTCCCCTTATACTCCCCAAGGATTTGGAATTGCTGTATTAAAGAAGCTAGTGGGTACTTGGAACTTGCCACTGAAATTTTCCTCTGAAACTCTGACTCCTTTCCTACCTGTAAATTGCAGCCTTCCAAAATTAACCCTCGATGTGGTAAATGCTGCACAGTTTGATCAAGAGCATTGCACAGATTTCAGTGACACAAAGTTTCAAAACAATACACAGGCAGGTATCTGCAAATCTTTAATATCTATAATGATTTTTGCTTTTACGATCTATGTATTTCAAAAGGGATAGGCGTCTTCCTTTAAGTTAGCTCAAATACTATTTGTTCATTTGGGAGCATTTAAAGTTGAATTCTACCAAAAATTACCAAAGCCAAGCCAATCTGTGCTGCTGATCCTGGCAGAAGAACGTAGGCACCATCTTTATTTCCCTTCTAAATGGCAGGAAGGCCCTTTCCAGAACATTTTTATGTTCCATTGCCCTATTTTAATCCACCATTTTTGTAATTGCTCCTCCTGAGTTCACATACTCAGACCACGTTTCATTGCTTATTTCAGCACTGCAAGGGACCAAGAGGGTGCCACTACCGTTATCACACCAAGTCAAGCTCAGTCACCTGAGTTTACCATAGCTCTGAAGTAGCTATTACCACCTCGCTTAGCCTCAGTCAAGAGCCAGTAACAAACCCCAGGTCTCGTTCTCTTGAACACATTTACATAAACTAAGACTGTTGATTCCTAAGCAAAAAAAAGCCACATATTGAAGTTAAATTCCCACCCTTGCAGTCTGCAAAGAAGGTTGCCCACACAGCAAGCAAGCTGTTTAAAAGCTTATCCCTGCACCAGTTTGGTTTACTGTTTAGCCAGGAAAAGCTTCTGCTTCCCCTTGCTCAAAGGACATCAGTCCTGATAAGCAAACCACATGTGACACTGGCTTCACAGAAACCTCTTCTGGTGGCAAGTGCTAGCTGAGTTTTGATGTACATGACATGCCCAAGGAGGCAGAGTCTCAACTATTTAAATCTCACACACTGAACCACAAGCTTATAAAGCACTGCCTGCATTAGCCTGCTGTAGCTTATTTGCTCCAGATCAAGGGTCCAACCTCATCCACTGAAAATGCCCTCCTTCATAGCATGCCTGGGTAGACTTGGGCTAAAAGATAAGTACAGCAGCAGCCAGAAGGACTTGAAGGATCACTTGAACCTGTCAAGGAAAGCTCCCTGGTTGCTGTTAGGCCAACGATGCCCCTTGTGGTTGCAACGGGTTGGATTAAATTGAAAGCACAATCAAGAGGCCAGTCCCTTCAGGCTCTCTCAGCGCTGCAAGAGCACACCTGACACTGGCTATCTCCAAAGAGCTCTTCTATGAGTTCCCTCCCGCCACTGTGCGTGGTTACCTAGAGAAAGCCTCCTCAGCTACGAGGCTAAAGTTAGCTGGTAACATAGGAACGCATTCTCACTACCCACATATCCAGATGTCAGATTAATTTAAGCATATTTAACCATATTTCAAATCCAAGCATTGCCAGGAAAAAAAGTGCACTAATTTGTGCCTGTGAGAACTTCAACTGGCAAATCCAGAAGTGACACTGAAAGCGATAAACGGGTTAGATAGTGGAAATAATCATGCATTTAATCTTGGCTGTAATTTATCAATATAAGGTTTTTAGCAAGCAAAAAGCATTTGCACAGAGACCTACAAAATGAAGCACTGCCAAAAAGATCAGCTGCTAGAAGCAACACTGCCATCTCATGATTTTATTTCAAGTCTCATGATATACAGTGCTTTTATCAGGGCTTCAGCTTCTCAACTGTTAAAACCTCAGCTGCAAGCTGCTTTAAAAAGAAAAATAAACCCAAATTTTCTAGCCTCCATGTTTACTGAGAACATAAACTTTAACAATTCACAAACAGGCAAAATGGATAAACCCAAAGTGCATAATTTAAAAACAAACTGAGTGCTTTTGGGTCATGCCTTTCCAACAGCTTGACCTCGTGCATCACGCTGCTACCCTCATGAGCTAGGTAGGTATGGCAGATGAGTTCATGAAATTGATTTGAGGTCTGACTCTCTGCTCTGCTAGCTCTAGAGCTTAACTTTTGGGCATCTGAGAAGAAAATAAAGCAACCTCCAGGATAAGAGCCCACACCTTCCTTGTACTGCAACTGCTGGAAGGGACCAGCACATCCTAGAGCTTGGTAAGTTTTCTAGTTCCCAGCAAAAACTAAACACGCCTGATGTACAAACCACTCATAAATCCCCTCTCCCTCACAGACCATTTATTGGCAAAAGGGCTTTTCAAACAGGTTGTGGTTTGGTGTTCACAAGCACCTGAAGGGTTATTTAAACCTGAAGGAAGAAGGCCTTTTGCTGTTCAGAGCAAAGCCTTGCTCTTCAGCTGAAAAGGACAGAGGTACAACATAGACACCGACTCCTCTCCGTGACATTTTTTACCCTGGCTCCAGCTTCGCCCTACCATGCAAACCCGCTGACATGTTTTCTCTGGTGCAGCAAGGAACAGGGAAGAGCCCTGTACTCAGGCCAATCCAAAGCATCCTCTCAGTGATAAACACAAGGTTTCTTACCAACAGCTCAAAGCCTCTTTTGGATTTTTGTCCATTTTATTTCATCCATGACAGCTGGAAGGCTTCTAAGTAGCTTTAATAACCTGTGGGGTTATTTTGGAAGGGCAGGAAGAAGTGAGCCAGACTGCAGATACTACCAAACCCAAGCAAGCAAGCCTCAGCAAAGATAACACAGGGCACAAACTACAGCAAGAGCTACGCTGTTCTTTGAGGCCCAGGATGAGTTTCTGCCAGGCCACATGGAGGCAACAGCAGAGGAATGCATGTCACTTTTAGAGCTGTACTCTTGGTGGCAGAACTTGATTTGAAAGGCTCCCCACAAGAGCAGATGCCCTAGAAGGCCTTTTTCATTTTTCCTCCCCAAACTTCACTTACAAAGGGGTGATTTTCTGGAGTACTAGGTTCCTGAAGGAGCAAACCTGAGCAGCAGAGCTTGTGATTTCTATCCTTTGCAGAGGAGCACCAGTAGAGGCCACCACGAACCCAACTGAACAGGTTTTCAGTTGCACAGGCAGGTGCATGGGTTCACCCACACTGAGGGAAAAGAGACTAGAGGTAGGACTGGGGCTTCAGATACATCTTGACCAGTGTTTGAACAAGGCATCAAAGCTCATCACTGGCATCCATCAGAAGCTCTTCATGTATTTTTTTTTTTATTCCCCATGTCCTCAGTTTGAAGTTCATTATTACATTCAGAAAAGCAGAAATGAAAAAATGGTAAATAATATGACAGTATTTCCTACGCATCATGCAAAGTGCTGTGGCATTCAGCAAGGAGAAATCCCAGTGAATCTTTATCAAGAGAGGCTGGGGTTATGCTGTCATCCCTACATCCTCTTGCAGGTCACAATAAAGCCTCATCTACTGATGTCAAATCCTGTTTCTACTAGGAGAAATGAACAGAAGCCAGTTATTCTCCCCACTCAGTTTTCTCCCCAGTTAAGTCATATAGCTCAAACTCCTAAAGACCCCATCCTTATACCCACTTCTTTCTTAGGAACAGCTACTGGCCAAACAAAGTACACAGAAAACATGCAAGGGGACACAGCTGTACCACCAAACAACATTTCTTCAATTTAACAGTTAGAAATTGCCACTGGATTAACAAATGCCATGGAACAAGGCCATCTCAAGCCAAGACTTGTTTCAGAGCTTATACACACCAATGTAAACTCAAATCCGAAATGCAAGCTCATTTTGCATGGTCACCAAGTACACATTTTCCATAGGTGAGGACTTGTGAAAAGGGGATATACTGAATAGACGTATTTTTTGCTGATGCTGGTTGCACTTCTAAATATCTTCCAATTCTTCATTTTCTTCCTCTGTGCACTCCCTCATGTTGTGGCTTCTAAATTGGCAGAAACAATTTATTTTACCACAACGCTTGAATACTGGCTTGAATTCTTACTGCTTTTCCATAACATTCTTCACACTAAGAACTTCCTCCCTAGTAGTATTTTTTATTTCTATTATACTATTGACTTTTAGATCCCAAATAAGATAAAGATACATTGTAATTTAGGCCGGGTTGGCCAATGACAAGATGACAGATGCTCTCCCCAGCCTTCACTCCAAGGAGAGGAAGAAGGGAAATAAAGAGAGCTATGAATTTAGAAAAAAAACCCAAAACCTAAACAACTTTAATTAAACATTAATAATAAGATAAAAAGGAAATAATGAAATAGCTACAACGTACACAAAACCGTACCAAGCTCCCAGCAACATGACACCAGCAGGCACTGGAAAAGCTCCAGACTGAACTCAGCAATGGATAAGAACTGGGTGTTGGAACACACTGATGGCGATCAAAGGCAGATAAGCTGACAGGATCCTCTTTGAGTGTTAGTCATCAACAAGAGCCACTGAAGAAAAGCCAACCTAACCCCTTCGATCCTTCAGCTTTCATAATGAGCAGGGCAGATGGAATGGGATCCCCTATTGATCAGTTTGGGTCATCTGACCTGTCCACACTTTCCCACAGGTGCAACCCATCCCATCGTAAACAACCAAGTCAGATGACCCTGGTTGCCAAAGCAACAAAAATAACCAAGAGCCTCTCTCATTGAACAGAAAATTGGTTCTGCTCCACCCCAAACCAGGACAAGCTAGTTGGTTATTACAGCACATACGGTCATCATGTGCAAGACATGTCTCAGCTGTAGGTCTCAAGGGGAGAAAAGTTCAGAGACTATTCCTTGAGTGCTTCATTATTTTTTTTTGTGGTAGGGCAGACCTTTCCTCAGCATCCATCAACCCACAGTTGACTCAAAACCAACACTGAGTGCAAGAGATCACTTCCTCCACAGCCAGAAATTTTAGCACCTGGCAGTTCTTACGTTAGCATAGCCCTGAGACTGGTCATACACAAGACTTTTAAGTCACTAGCTACCGTGAACCAGTAAACAGAAATGTCCTAAAGCTGCGTGCTTTCTGACTCTTGCAGGAAACAGCATCCAGCACCCTCTTCTAAAATGCATGCAAGGTTTTTTTAACGGTGTATGTAAAAAAGAAAAGTAAAAATAGAACAGTTAGAAAGTGTTTAAATACCAGCTATGCAGTGTTATACAATCAGTGGCAGATTCTGCAGAGACAAGACATAGAAAACATTCTCCAGTGGACGTGTGCATATTAGCTCATCAGGCTTGAAGGAACCTTAAGCATATCTTAAGCTCTTGCTTAATCCCAAAGCTTTCATTAAAGGGCCATTTTTCATTTCCTGATCAGGAAGGCTTTCAGGCAATGACATCTAGAACTTTCATAACCAGAATGCACAGTTTACCTCATTAATATACTTTTAAAGAAATCATAAACCCACAAACTCTCTCCAGCAAGATCTTCTGAATCTCGGGTTGGGCATTTACCAGAAACAGCAGTCCCTTTTGAAACAGAACAGTAGAAAGGCCTCTCTTTGCACTTTTCACTCCATAAAAATGAGAACAGCAGCCTTCAAGTGAGGCCAGATTAAAACCCCCCATTCTGGCTCAAGCAGAGGGGCATTTCATCACAAATTCTGTGGAGACTGCGCATTCTGAGAGGTACTTGGGTGCACAGCAGAGAGTCAGAAAGCCCAGCTATTGCAAAGCAAGCCCACCTTTCCAGTTCACTTACAGGCAGTGCTTGGACCTGATGGGCAAGAATAAACCCATAACCATCATTAACTACTGCTGCCAGCTATTTCTAAGTCAATCTTCACTGACCAGTTACGTGTTATTGAGCATTACAGGTCATTAATTGAGCATTATGGGTTAAAGCCACATAAATCAAGGCTAGAGTGATAAACAGTAAGAAAGCGTACGCGTGTTTTCTTCCACCTGCTTATGCTACTTATTTGCTACTGAGCACATCCTTGGGGGTTCACAGATATCTTTTTTTTTTTTTTTAGACTCAGCTAAACCTCCATCTGTTAGTAGATCAATAGCCTGTAAAGAAAAGAAGGGAGCGTGACAAAAGATTTTGAATATCTGAAAGGTTTCTGCAAAGAGGATGAGAATGTATCCTCCTCCTTATTCACCAGGGACAGACAGTAAACTTGGCTTAAAATGATGATAAAAAGACACTTAGACTGGTTATTAGGAAACTGTGGGAAGGCAGTGGTTGAGGGAAGAGGAAAAATAGAAAAAACAAAGACAAACCTCCACCCCCAGGTGTGAGGATCAGAACAGCTCACCTAGAGGTGCCCACAGCATCAGTCCCCAGAGATGCTTCAGAAGAGGCGAGACAAATGTGTGATGGGAATTGCACAGAGACTGCAAGGAGCTTGGGGATAACTAATGGGTTGGTAGGTATAAGATGGTAGGTAATTCACTCTCTTTCTGTCTTACAAGTGCTTTCACCAGCTACCGTGTATCTATTAGAGAGCTGACAGGACATGAGGAAATGCATTCACCAGAGGCGAATGGCAATCTTAAGACTTTTTAAAAGGTCTGAAGAGACAAGGAGAAGCTCTTAACCTTCACCAATTCCCTACTGCCTTGTCTGTCTCATGACATTGAACTACCACCTTGACAACACCTTCTCCATTTCAAAGCAATGCAAAGACCCATCTAAGGGGATTTGACAGGTTTTTAGGAACAGGGACATTGCAATTTCCTTTTTGATCCAAGGAGTGAGAAGGCATAAAGTTTTTTTCCACCAGTTTCAGCTACCCAGTTATATTTTATTGGATGGTACATGACAGAAAAGAGTAATTCCTTTGGTATTTTGTTGTTCAGTCATAAAGTTCAGTATTTTGAAAGCATAACAACTATTTCTCCAGGTCAGTAAAAGAAGGCTTATCATTCTGGGTCTTTTATTAACTCAAAGACAGTACAACTAAGCTCTTTTCTTCCCTCTTCATGCTCATATATATTAATCCTTTAAAATGAAATTTTGTAGAAGTTGCTTTTTTTTGTTTAACTATGTAGTTAAATAAATGGTACCGTAATGCTCTGGATAATGCATAACAGCTTTTATCCACAGATTTTTGGCATCTGTGTCCTTAAAACTGTCACAGAAAGCAATAGAAAATTTAAAAATAATACTAGGAATTTCTGAAAATCTTTTATAGTTCATTAGTGACCAGATCTTTCCAGTATCTCCTAAGACTTATGCAATTCTTTCCATACATTGGTATTGGCTGCACTCCACAACTGCAACTATTCAACATATGCATTTGCTCTGCTTGATCATCAGTGTTATAGAAGAAATTTTTTCATTCAGGAAAAGTCCTATTATGAATCAACAATACATTAACCTTAACCACGTAAAAACAAGTTTCAGTTTGCTTAAAACCCACCAGACAGACTTTAGACTCACTTTTACAGGATTTTAAACCCAGCATCAATGGTTTCAAACATTTAATAGCTCTCTTCGGTTAACAAATAATTGTAATAGAAAGCCTGTAGTGCTTTTAATCCAATAACATGGAATAATAAATTCAGATATCTTATGTGTGCCTATAAAATAGGTTATGTTGCACACTTGCACTCATATATGGAAGTAGCAGAGTTGGGCAATTCTGTGGTGACACACAGAAGATCCATGGAGGACAGAGGACCATGGTGCATCCACAGCTCCCTGGTTTCTCCCCTTACTCACTAGCTACTGTGCTTAACAAGGAAGCGGTGGCACTGAAAACTACGGCACTCACAATTGTGATATAAAGGAGCACAGTCCTGTTACTGAAGATCCTTGATACACTGAGAATACACAAATAAGAGACTGAACAAGGCTAACAAGTTCTCAGCTCCCAACACATTTCTTGACTTCCAAATAGCACTGTAGTAGGTATCCTGGTTGGCTTTTTTTTTTTTCTTTTAAACTGAAACACAAGAGTCACTGATTATTCAAAGTGGCAGAAAATAAAAACCCCTTAGATTATATACAATATTTTTTCACGCTGTGAAAACCACATAAAACTGGCTGTACTATTTATTCTGGCTTCTTAAAATTGTGATCTGATCCTTGAGCAAAGATAGTAACAGGTGAACCAGTTGATTTGATTAGCTAATGTACAGGGAAATGATTAAATTTTCATCAACCCTTTAAAATAAACATTTGCTATTTCAAGGTGAAAATGGAAATTCCTCATGTTGACTATGCCACTTCCATCTTCCCCATCTAAAGCTGCCCAGTCTTTACATTATGCAGTGATCATATATCCAACCACAAATTCTCATAAAATGGCTTGACTCATTAAATAAGGCTTAAACAACAGGCACTCATACTAAAACTTCTGTTAATGAAGTATTCAGAAGGTGTTTGCCATCAATAACAAACATTAACAGGCTATAAGACTACATGATAAGGACAGAGGAGAGGACAAATGTGTATCAAATGAGAGCTGAAACTTGAATCATTGTAGAGCCTTCACCCTGCAGCAGGACACTGCAAGAGCTGAGGTATGACAATACCTGGTCACATAAGAGCTGCTAGGAATTATAGGGACACGTTCCCAGTGATACTTAATATATCTTAAAAATTTCACTTGGATCTTTTTAACCAAGAAAGTTGTGACAAATCACAGATGAATTAAGTTTCCCTGTAAAGTCTGGCAGTAATTTGAAAGACCAGTTGTCTGACAGGACATTCTCAAGTAACTCGGATAACAAGCATACAGTCTTTTTGATGCCAGGGATTTCTCTCCCACAGTTGTGTGTCCATATTTCCCTGGACAGGGTGCTGGAGAAATGGGGGAAAAAACAGGACCATATACACCCCAGAAAGGTATGTTATGACACTGCAAATTAAATCAGAGTCTTTTGGAAGAAACCTCTGGAGGCAAACAAGTCCAGCCTCCTGCTTATAAATGGGCTAGTTTTGAAGTTAGACTGGGTTACTCAGCCTTTCCCAGCTGAGTTTTTAAAATCTTCAAGGTCAGAGTTTCCACAACTTCTCTGAGCAACTTCCAGCACTGAACCACTCTCCCTGCACTTTTTGCTTATTATGTCCAGTAAAAAAAATTCTCTTATTGCAACGAGGGACAACTCCTGCCCTTTTGGAGTGTACATCAGTGAAACATTCATTTCCACCTTCTCTACAATACTCCCATTATGATTTGGGGATTAGATCTGGCCCCCAATCCCAGCCGTCTTTTTTCCACATTTCACTGGCTTTCTGTTGGACTTCTCTCTCTGACCTCTCAATCCAAGATAAAGTGGCAGAGAAGTGGCAGCTCAAGGAACAATAAGTCATTATTACAGAATCACAGAATCTTCATGGTTGGAAAGGACCTCTGAGATCACAGAGTTCAACCATACACACACAAAAAAAACCCTGCAATCTNACTTTCAGGTTTGTAGAGGGCAATGAGGTCTTATTTCTTGATAAGTGCTTCTCTCCGCATGAACTAACTCCCCATCAGAAGCCTGCAAAAAGTATGAGGCTTCAAACTAACCTCTATAAATGGAAAGCATGTTGTAGTTACGGAAAAGGTGTTTTTAAGAGTAAAGTACTTTTGAGTGATTTATTTAGAAGGTTCATTTTAATCACTTTAATTTAGCAGTTTGCTAACTTAGCAGTTAGCAAACTTAGCAAAGACAAAAGTAAGTGGTATAATGCTAAAGATATCATAGTAAATGCACTCATGTTGTTCTGAGGCAGAGGGAGAATATCTGCACAACACAACATTTAAAGTAGCAGAAAATTTGTCAAGAGATTTCTCTGCCGAGTGATACATGTTCAGAGAAGAATTAAAAAATAGCTTCTTCCCTATACTGCCTGAGCAGTTTTGCTCATGGGGATACAAAGCAAGTACAACTGTGTTTACCCTTCAACTACCCATTTTCCCAATGGTAAAACAAATAAACAGGTGTTTTCCTCTTTGCTGGAACTGACTGGGTGAGGTATTTTTCAAAGTTATTTTAGAAAGCAGAATAAAATGGAATCAATTTTTAAATAAGACTATGGATAAATGGCAGCAAGTTCTCGTCCTGTATCCCACATTATTGTGCAACAACTCAGTGAGCTGACAATTACCCATACTTCCCATGGTCTGTCCAATACCTCAGCATTGATTTTGACTGGTCCTGGAAATATCACTTATTTTGTGCATTCTGTCCCAAGAACTGCTAAAGCAGCAAACTGATAATTACAAGGAAAATGGCTTGCACCAGCTGGTTCTAGAAATGAAGGAGATAGGAAAGAATGGGAGGGAGGTGGGGCAAAAAGCATTCTCAAACAGTCAACTGAGAACTGAAGAAAGAGAAAAAAGTCCAACAAC
Source organism: Nycticryphes semicollaris (assembly GCA_013400055.1). Taxonomy (NCBI): domain Eukaryota; kingdom Metazoa; phylum Chordata; class Aves; order Charadriiformes; family Rostratulidae; genus Nycticryphes; species Nycticryphes semicollaris. The sequence goes on along the minus strand of VXBJ01001857.1, from coordinate 316,315 downwards.
TCAGCCTAAGAGACATTTTGAACCTTAAAAAAGAAAAGTTTACACTTCCACAATACAGGCAACCATCAATGGTCAAGTTCTTTGCTCAAGTTTCATGAACAAATGATACTTCCCTCTTACAAGGATTTAAACCAAAAGGTTTTAATAAGGGTTGATCATTATTAAAGAAAATGAAAGTAGCCTGATCCTCTACATTTAAAAACCACAAACAGTAAAACATGTACAGCCTTATGATCTTCACTCACAGAAGATGCAAGAACACTAGCAATGGCAAGGTCAACAGCTAAGCAGAATCAAAGATGCAACTGTGGTGAAAAGGCACCCTCCGTTTCTCCTTGCCCACTTGCTGATTAGAAAGAAATATCAAGATCGGAGCCTGAAAGGGAAAGCAAGTACTTTGTGTTTATTATGGCAAGTCTTGTACACTGAGTTTTCCTGAATTCAAGCATCACCGAGATCTATAAAAGATCGGTAATTATCTTCGCACGCATGCACCCCCATCCCCCTGGAAAACAGCCTTACTAATCATACACATGCCAGTGCAATTCTGTAGGAAAAAAATATAATTTTGCTTGCCCAGAATCAATTTCTGGCTCTCCTAGACAGTGAAAATCCTTTGAAATTCCTACTTTGGAATAGTTTTGTTTCAAGGGTATTGAAACAGATTACAAAAACATTCCTCAAGCACAGGACAGACAAGCTGCTGATATTCATCTGCAAAAGCTCAATTTTTCATTTTCTCTATTTCTACAATTGCTAAAAGGTATGCAGTTTAAATTTCTGTTTCAGTTTATTGCTTTAATTATACGGTTCGTATCTTCAGCTTACGTAATGATGATATACTTAGCAAGCAGATGCAACGACTAACACATGAGTTGCAGGATGTCAGAGTCAGGGCATGTGGCAAAAGAAGGGGAAGAAATATATCATGATACAGAGTATTCCCATAAATCATTTTCACAAAGCAGTCACAAAGAAAGCATTTATCTGAAACTGAGTAATTTAGCGTTGCTCCAGTCTGCTTTCCAGCTGCAAATTAAACTCTAGCACTGAAAGGAATGTACTAAACCTGTTCCAAAATGACCAGATGTGCACACTCAAACACCATTCACACCACTCTAGTGAACAGCTGGAGCCAAGTTTCGAGAAGGGCAACACTGCAGTTTAGTATTGACAGACAGTATCATCTGAATTATAACCAAGTGATATGCTCCAGTCAAAACCAACCAAACAAAACAAGCTAGCGAGGTTGCAGGAACATATTCAATAGCCAGGGAACAATAATGTTAAACTGAACAGGCAAAATTACCACTGTCCTCTTACAAAAACTCACACGGATATAACAGCTAGGGAGCATCTATATGACAAACCCTAAAAAAATGACTATTTAGGTGGATTGACAAGTGCACTTCTGACACAAATCTCCCAGTCATCCCCCTTTAGCATATCTTATGCCACATTGCAGTGTAGTCTCAAAGCACACAAACTGCCTTTCTTTGTAATGAAACTAAACCAAAATGTGTGCTCCAGGAGCACACTTAATGTGTCCCAACTGTGTAAACGCACACTGTTTTCAGGCTCAGGCCAGAGGTAAATCAACATGATCCTCTACCCTTTTCAGTAACACATTCAGCAGGGACACTGGGACCTTACCAACAGTGGTTTCATCTTATCAGTCTAACGCTAATTAGCTGCACTAGTTGCTCGTGTAGGACACGGGCACCTCAGGCTACTGGTTATGCACAGCATCCCCTGGCACAGGAGAGCCACAACTTCCATCAGGCTCAGCAAGAGATGTGGGTTTCACCTGCTGGGCTGTGGCAAGCTGTGGTGTGTGTCAGTTTGACTACAAATATTAAAGTATTTCCTTCGATACTGTACCTAAATAAGCACTCTAGAAGTTCAAAAGTTGTGCAACAGCCTATTCAACACCACCATTTTAGCATCACTTCATTGTTTTACTTCTTCCTGAAGTCTGCTCTGTCAAACCTAAACACAATTTAAAGAGAGAATTACAGAAACTGCTACAAATCAAAAAAAGCATCAAAGAACTAAAAGCCAAGATGAAATAAGTCAAAATAACTTTGTTCCCTTGTGGCATACCTTTTACTTTCTGACTTTTCATATCTTATATGCACCATTTCCTTGGCGCACACACTACTCTGAACCCCAGCTATCCCAGCATGGCTGAGGGGTGATGTAGTGGGTGGGGAGGGACATACCACAAAAGTAAATTACAAATCTAAATTAAAGACTTCCTTTAGTTTTCCTCAAAAGTAAAACTACTTCTGAGCTTTGAAAACCTATGCTGAGGCTTATATTGCTTTATCACCTACATGATTACTCTGTACAGCATATGCCCAAGCAGTTTACACTTTCTGTCAAGTTTTAAAGACAGACAAATCAGATTAGCAGAAGGCACTAGCTAAGCACCCAGAATTGGAGGCTATTGAAATGACTTTTTTCTTTAAATCCTTGTTTTCCTGGTGTGGTGCAAACATTTTCCTCGTTTTGATTTATTTTCTAGCCTAGTCACTTAGAGTTGAGAAAGTGATTCACGTCTGGGAAAAAAAACAACCAACCTTGGCCATCGCTTTTACCCACAGGGCCAGGTTGTGCTCCCCAGAGCTGGCCATGCATGACCCCTCCCCTGATCACAGGATTTTTGTGAACCATCCTGCCAAAAGCACCACCTGCTGTCTAACCTCACCAGAGGCAGGGGTCTTCAGGACAATGCCACAGGCAGCTGGGAGGTGAGGTGATGCCATGCCTGCCCCTGCCCTGGTGCTCACAGCCCACCTGCACTGCAGAAGAGGGAGAGGCAAGGACCGCACTGAGCGTGGACAAGTATGAACTGCTACGCCCCACCACCTCTCCAGCTTCCCTCAGACCTACCACTTCTCACAAAGTCACTTGTTTTGTGTCAAAACAAGTGTGGACCACCAACACCATGTGGGAGATATATGTGGGTTTAAAATACAGCATACACATAGTCAGGAGTAATCAGATGCAACTATTTCTACTTACTAGCTACATGTGTCCCTTCTTAAGGCAGGTTTGGTACACAGCATTATTTAACTGAGTTTTAGCCAACTAATAAACACTGAAGGTGCTGGAGTGCATTAAAAGGATGTGCTCCTCATTCAAACAATCCTGACTTGAAACTGGTTTATTGTTTAAAAAGAATCATCCTCCATCTTCCAATAAATTAAGAAACTCAGATTATACATCTTCTTAAAATAGACCTGCATTCTGTATGTGTAACAAAGCCACGTGCAAGTTAAACACAAAGGCTATCTATAGTTCAGCCAACACATTTTAGCTGGTTGTTGGAGAACCAACTGAAAAATAAATTTGCAAAGTGAAAGCAGCTGACTTACAGGGCAAATTGTTGCTGCTGAGGCCTCAGTACCCACAGAACACACACTACCAGAGGATACGAGAGGTGGTGACTTCAAGCCAGTTCTCACCTGATCCCATGAACTGAGCAACCTCATCGGTGGGAACTTCCTGGAGAGTACACTTTAGTCTGGTTTCATCCAAAAGGAACCTGGTTCACGTGCTCCAGAATTGTTTTGAGTTTTGCACCAAAGCACAGTGCGTGAGGATAAATGATACTTGCTTCAGAGCTGCATCCATGGTTCCGAAGTAATGCACAAATGCAGAAACGCTTGCCATCTGTTATGGCCATTTATTTCACTACACATTTCCCTTTACTCTCTAAACTCAAAATATTCGAGCTTATACATTCCTCTGGTACAATTTCCACTGTGAAATAATTCTGCATGCAGTTCAAAAGAATTACAAGAATTCCCTTCAGCTTCACAGCTCTCAATTTTCAGCTTTGCCTGGTGGCCTCAGCTCCTCCAAGTATAGCACAGCAGAGAGGGGAGCAGAGAGGGTTGCCTCCTCTCTCCTTCATTCTCTCCTTCCCTGTCTCATTAAAAGGCTAGCTTATTTGCACACTTGTTCATGATTCCTTCCTCTTGGGAACACAGTACTGGGTGCAGTCACTGCAGGACAGTTAATTTTGGAAATACATCCTCATTTAAATCAGGAATTTTGCTCTGTAGGTAGATCAAAACAACACACTGCAATAAGTTGAGCAGATAAACACTTTTCAGCTGAGCAAAAATGGTAGCTTAATGGAGATTCACAATCACCTCGCTTGACTTAATGAAAACAGAGGACCAGGAGGTGGGAAGGAGGTCTTTGCCTACCATTAACAACAACCTTACCAACAAAAGGACAGTACTTTTCTCCACAGGTTAATAGGTTAATTTCTTCCAGGTATATTTTCACAGATCTCTTCCAAGGAAAATAATCCTTTGAGCTTGACACTTCCATTTATCCTTCAGCACATTGAAAAAAAAAAAGGCAGCAAAACCATTAGCATTTAATAAAATACAGTCTTAATGTGTGCTTTAAAGTCTGTCAAAGCTTTACCTAGCTACTGTGGTCAATATTAATTTACATTTCTCACCACAGCATAAAAGAAATAAGAATCCAAACATTTAGTGTCAAATATACACAAGCTCATGCCTGGGTTTGAAGTCCTAGTAAATGAGCATTCAAACATTCTGCTGAAAACTGAGCTTCATTCTGTACAAAAAGTTGTGTTGCATCTACATTGTGCTTAATGTTAAAAAAAAAAAAATAAAATATTTATACACATGTAATCAGATACTCAGGAGTGTGACTAACTTAAAAATTATGTCCAGCTCTTGACAGATTTGACAGCTGTTCTGGAATACATCTTTTCTCCACTTTTTGTCCCTTTTTTCTTCCCTATTTTCACTTTAACAGATGCTTTTANGAAGCGTAGGGTGCTAATGCACAAAGCAGCGCTCGTTAAAAACTGAACATAACCAGGCACTTTGCCAAATTTAATTCCAAAGACCCCGCTTGTGATTCAATGCTAAAATGGAATATAGCATTGTTCTTTCTGTCTGTAGGACACTGTGTCTTCTATGGAAGAGGGGTTAAAAACAAAAGGACAAAAAACAGCTTGACACTCCTTCCAGCCTCCAAACACACACTTCATTCCAGAAAATACCATATTCATTGGACTTCAGAGTTGTTAGAAACAAATCAAGCAGCAAAAAAATGGGATTATGTCACAAACACCATGAAAAAACATTATTGAAGTTCACAGCAGACACAGTAAGAGCCAAAAAGGGGTCAAATTCTGCTGCTTGTATCAGAACAGCTACATTCAGTGTCTAGATTTGGACCTTGTTGCAGTTAAAACTGTTCATGTAGAAGGGATATCAGAATCTAGCCTGAAAATGATGTTCCCTGTGTCCTTGAAAAATGTCAAGTATTGACCAAGCTTCCCAAATTTCTTTTGAACCAGACTGTAAATACTGTATTTACTGCATAAGCACTCATCACCTGAGGCTAGAGGAGAGGCTGCTCAGGTGAGAAACTGCTCATACATGTAAATCGGTGGCTCTGAAGCAAAGACTGAGATTAGTTTACGAAATGGGGGAGGGAGAAAGACAAAGAGAGATTACTTATGCTTAAAATCATAATAAGTAATAGTCACACACACTTTCTTTCCCTCAACTTGCCATGCAGCCCAGTTTGTCCCAAGGGATATCAAACCATAACTCGTAATAATTTAACAGTGGAAAGGAGTACTAAATTTTGAAATGAGCGCAATGCGACTTTAAATTCTGGAAGATTTATGCTACATTCCATTACTAGCCTTACATACACAAAATAAAACACATATACTGACATCCATAGAAGTAACAATATGTTAAACTATATACTCAAGTTACATGCAGAGATAAATCAGTATTTGATTGACAGGGTTCCAAGGACAAATTTGAACTCACTTCCCATTTAGATAACTTTTTGTATTTTAACCTCATATGCAAGAAGTGCCTCTTTTCCCACGACCTTCCACTTTTCCCCCATGTACAGCCTTTCCCATCTCTACCACAATCCCCCTGCTCGTCACCCACTCCCTTCAACCCAGGTCACCGCTTGAGCAGGGATTAGCACCTTGTAAAGGCTTCACAGCAGATGTTCTCCTCTTGGCTGCAGCTGTGGGGTCTATGCCTTCATTTGAATGACCACTAATAGGGTCCAGCTAACTTGACTTACAGAGCACAAGGAAAAATTCACCTTTAAAGATGGGTAGATAAAGCAGCAGAGGACTGCATGTCTCAAGACTGGGAAAGAGTAGCAGGGCTTCTCCATTCAAGAGCCATCAAGCCTGCAGACTCTAGGAAAATGCAGTTACTCTTCTCAGAACCCTGAAACCCTGATAACCAGCTCTTTCTCAGTCACGTAGCAGAAGCAGAGGTCCCCACACACACCCGTCACCTGGATGACCATGAAACTCAGGCTTGTCTGCAGCCAGATTTGCTGGTTTGCTTCTTATTGATGATGCTCCAGAGGCGGCAGAGGCACAGACAGTTCCACATCAAAAATCTGAAGCGACAACAGGCTTTTCCAGGGTTTTTCCTAAGTTAGTTTTTGGGGGTGGTTTTGTGGTTGGTTTTTTTTCTCTCTTAAATCATAGAAAAATAGAAGTTTTTCATATTTAGACAAACATACACAGAAAGGCAGAGAGGAAACATAACATGCTGGGAGAGTGTTGGAAGGAAACTAAACTGCAAGAAAGATTTGACAGTGGTTTCCAGAAGGCAAGGCAATACCTCTTTCCCTCAGCTACAGCCCATTTCTTCTGATCTTCTGCTTTATGGTTGCAACAGGAAAACCCAAAGGGACAATACTTATAAGCCTTTTCAGACATCAGTCTTTTGGAAGGTGCAGACACACACACTAGTTGAAAATGCTAAGAACAAGTATGAATCAAACCTGCAGCTCTTAAGTCATGTTTTTTCCACAGAGAAACCTCTTCAGTGTGACCGTCCATTTAGGCACCGAAGCATTCTGAAGACAATAATTGCCCATTAAGCATCCTGAATACACAAGCAAATGAAAGAGAAGTGAACTAAAAGAATTCAACTCATTTGCTCAAAGCCATAAAACCAAGAAACTGGTAAAGATATTACTTATAATTCTCGTAAATCACATGATATTTGCCATCACAGCATATTGCCTTAATGAACTGCTTAGCATTTTGCTAAGTCAATATGCTTGCTCCAGTAAAAAAATCCACTTGAGAAGATTCTCAAGACCATTTTCATTAGATGGTACTTTCTGTAGTCAAAACCATAATGCCCTATCAATGTGCAAAATTGACATTAAAAAGCCAGAGTTACTGAAAGGGCTTTCAGCCGTTACACAAGACTCATGTTCCTCAGTGTTCAGTATATGTAAGATCCACTGACCCCTCTTGTTACTATTTAGGACATCATGCTCTTGACAGTTTTAGCTGGTATGAAAACTTGTACGCTGTCTTCCGAGTCTAATAAAGTTAGATTATCCTATATAGTGTCACTTTTAATGAAGCTTAAACATCACAACAAATGAACTATCTTGCAGCTCTTTTGTTCTAAATTCCCACAAACCTGACTGTTAAGGAACCAAGCTTGTTGGAAATTCAAGAGTTAAGAGAACTGTTGTACACAAAGCATTCATTTAGAGAGGACATAAATTCTGCATCTTCAAGCATTTTCTCAAACACCCTGTTTTGCAAGAAGGCATTTCTTTCTCAACCTGTCACACAAAATAACCTGGTGGTTTTTCAGTAATTCTGCCGTGCTCTTCTTAAAAGAAACTAACTTGTGTAACTTTGATAAGATGGCGCGCTCAAAAGTACTTTCTGTGCTGTTGACACAGCACAGGTAGCTTGCAGACTAGCAAATTTGCTGCAACAGAGTCTGAAGACAGACAGCCCTTTCACACATTGCTGAACCAATGTTTTACACGGAGGAAAAGCCAGCAAGACTGGGCCACCATTGCTTGTGAACTGTTGAGGGCTTTTTTTATTTCCACTTTGTTTTCTAACAGTTCCTCTAATCAAAGCACATGACTGTTCTTTATATCACCATTACGACTCTGTAACTGAAGAACCCTAAAGAAGTTTCTTCCACAGGAAAGCAAGGGTTTCACCTTAACCGCTGTAGTCTAACAGCTCTAATGTCAGCTCTGTCTCACAGTTCAGAGATATATCCAGAGAGACATATGCCAAGCTGAACTTAAGTCTTCTCTGGCTTCCTATCTGAACCACAGTGTCCAGCTGCCACATACTACACAGAAAGGGTTGGAAGGCCAAAGAATTTAAAGCAGCACACCAAAATGACTTACCACTTCTGCAGGTAAGCAGTGTCCAGCGAAGGACTGAATAAGCAATACGTGGAATTGCAGTATTCAACTGAATTCAGAGGATTTCCTAGCAGGGCACAGTGTTTTGTTACCAGTTGCATTTCCATTTTAGGTTGATTTACATTTAAGAGGGAAGGCATTCTTTTTGAAACGGTACCATATCTTAAAATAGAGAAAACTTTCATCCCCATATCGTTCCCCATAATTGCTGCATTATAAAAGGACCTAGAACATAGAATTAGGGTGAACTTCAGGTCTAATGAGTGATACACAAACTCATTAAAAAGTCCTTGCTTCCAGTTACTTCCACCCTAAGCTTCTGTTCTACATAGGCATGCTCACACACCAAACCTTTTTTCACATGAATAGTTTAATTGGTGCATATACGTACAAGGTATGACTGGTAAATGACTTGACAGCAGACAGTAAGAAAGCCACCGTGGTAAAAACACAAAGTGACACCTCTCAGCTGTTTTTATTTTAAAACCACATAGAACAATCTATATCTGACCATTTAGACACTTAGGAAAAAAAATGCCATCAATAAAAAAGAAGGAAGTTGCTTACTTTTGTCTGCTCAAAGGACACATTTCTGGGAAAACAAAGGTCTCTCAAAACTCTTTCTTCTAAAGAAACAGAACAGACACAACAAAGCAACACCGCTGCATTTACAGTATCACTTTATTATAAAAAAAGCATAGTTTCTGCCACCTAGCTGCTACATGTAGGTTTATGTATGACTATATATAAAGGAGTTTCAGCATTTCAAAGATTAAAGTTTATTTGCAATACAACTCAGTTTTGAAATAGTATATGTATTACAGCATTAGTTTATATCATTAAATGCACATATAAGGGGAGCTATCTATGTAAGACGAATCACCCAGGAAGGCTGCAGTTAAAGTAATTGTTAGCACTTCATTACTGAAAAAAATAACAGGCATTGGGGGCTGTCTTTGCATTTTTACAGAAGACTGAAAAATGCAACTCAGAAAGTACAAGCAGCACGCTCCCCTGCAATCCTGGCAATCAATTCAGAACGTCTCAACATATCTGTGACTGTCAGCAGCCCTGTTTTCAATTAAGTATAAGCACATTTGATGTATTTTGCAACTATGAAACAGGATAAACTTTGCAATTGTACTTCCAGTCTCCACCACAGATCAAGTTCTTACTTATTACAAGGCATTTGGTTGCTAGATCGGAAACAGCGGTAACAACAGTTGCAAAAGAAAGCATTTGATTCTGGAAAAAAAAAGTTCCAAGTCAAAGCTTCTGTGTGTGTTACCCCATTGCTAGCCTGAAACATCTGTTAGAAGCCAATAATCATACTTTCATGTGTCACTTCTCTACATAAGCTTAATCATTAGTATCCAAATTGCAAGTGTACATAATTTCCATGAGAGCTACCTCCCACCATGGTAGCAATCTTCAATCATAATTTCCACAATTGTGCTAATAGCATAAAACATGTTTTGTAGATCTTGCAATATCAAAAGCTGTTTCCCGGAATATTAAATAGCACTGCTTATTTCTGTAATTACTTACCTGAAAGATGATGCTAAGGAAATATTTCATTTGGTCTTTAGTGCAACATGCCAGCCAAACCAAAATTATTCCGAGTCACGCTGCATGAACAACCCCAAAACATTCTTTTTCCTACTTTATAGTTTAATACAAAATAGGACTTTCCTGTCTGTTAAAGCAAGCAAGCAAGCATTTGCTGTGGTAATAAAACCCTGCTACAGAGTCTCAAGTCAGCCTAATTTTATCCCCTGGGTACATACATTTTCCTACCTTTTTAACACAAACATAAATGTACAGATGCAGATCTAGCAGACTACTTACATGTTCTACAGCTAAGTACACTAAGTATTGGCTCTTAAGCTCATGAGGCTGCTCGTCAACGCATCTAGGGATAAGCACATGCAGCTGTGCATTTCCTAACTTGGACAAAATTTCATATTTAACGAGCAGGTGCCACTAACAGAACGCACCCTGAGACATCAAGCGTTGGAACAGGCTGCCCAGGGAAGTTGCTGAGTCACCATTCTTGGAGGTATTTAAAAGATGGGCAGATGTAGTGCTTATTGACACTGTTTAGTGTCAGCTTTAGGCTGATGGTCGGATGACATGATCTGAAAGGTCCGTTCTGACCGAGACAATTCTATGATTCTACACAGTTCCCTTCTGAGAATTAGTTATTTAAATAAGTGTGTATTTGCTTTCACAGCTTAGCCTATTTTTTTCAAACAGGCACTTCATTCTGCCATTTGTATCCACTGCCTCTCCGCAGCTTGCCATATAATGGGAGAAAGAGGAGCCAACACTGAGTATTGTGAGAAGGCAACTAATCCTGGGTCACTAGAGATGCGTTAGCCACTTCAGAGTAATCTTCATTCCTTTTAAAACTATTTGTCTTTGGAAGTTTCAGGAGAAAGTAATCCACTAATGTAATATTTTGTAGAAAATAACCCTTTAAAAATAGTTTTATTTATTAAGCTCTTCACTCAAAACAGGGCAAAACGAAGTTAACTCTCCAGTTCTTTGCAATATTAAAGGAACATCACCTGGCTCTAGATCCCTCCATTTTTCCTTCATGGTGAATAGTGAAGTGAATGGCTTGAGAACTTTAAAAAAATAAAACTACCTTTTTTTGCTCTTACGTTCCAAGAAGCCACCAATAAGTAGTATCCAGTAAATCATGGTTAATTTTTAACTTTAAATACAGCTCTGACTTGGCTTGCTTTTGGTGAAGTGTTGAATAAACACCTATTAATTGGAAGAAGTTCCACTAAATGTAAAGTCTTAAAATCAACGATGCCTGCATTAGATGTCCACTGAGGCTCTTGTACCACAATAGAATTTTTTATCATGAAATTGGCCTACACTAAGCCTTTTGTCAAAAAAAAAGGTCTCTGTCAAGACCAACTCAAACTTCTCAGGATAGGACGAGTAACATGTGGTCTACATTAGGGAATATATAAGCCATTTAGACAAGGAAGTCCAAAGCCTCTGGCATTTCTACTATCACATTAATTACATTTACAAAAGACTGAACAGGTGGCAGCAGCAAGATTTGAAAAAACAATTCCTTAACACAAAGTAGCCTAACATCTATGGAAGCTGTACAGAGCAAGAAGAAATCTATGCAATTTGTTTACAGCACTGTAAATTAATTGTACTTCCAGTTTTTGGGACACAGTTCTAGTGCAATTTTGGACCTTGTTGTAAGAATGCTACGTAGAACATGCAAGGAAATTCTTCTCTTCCTTCTAAAGAGAGTTTGAGGACTGTGTGCAGATCTTCATTGACAGCCGCTTGTACCAGACCACCAAAACCACGGTGGCAAAATGATGCTCTAACAGTAGCTGCAGGCGGCTTCTCTTCCTCACTGTAGTAACTCCCTAACTGTTTTAGTAAAGGGCAGATGTTGTGCATGACCCAATTGAACACCCATCTTTATTTTGTTATGGCTTTGGGGAAGGAAGAGTGTTGCATGCAGAATTCAGCGCTGATTAAAAAGCACTAACATTTGGCTGAACAAAACCCAGTTTAGCCCCCTGGGCCTGTCTGACCCACTAACCACTGCTTCCTAACTGCTCTGTTATGACCAAGTTTGCCTGAAAAACGCAGAGCAAAAAAATATGACACTTACATCAGTTTTGCAACATTTCCTTAATGACATTACTGTGAAAATCCCCATTTGTCTACTCTGAAATTTATTGTTTTTAAATTAAACATTTGCAACAAAGACATAAACAACTGACAGGAACCTCTTTAGTGACCAAACAGGGAATGCACTCAAGTATCACATACATGTATTACACTGCTCAAATGCGGACAAATTTATAGGATGATCTTGTTTCCCCACAGGGAAAAGATAGGGGAAGAAACAGAGAGTATTTTGAGAATGTAAGATTTACCATCCCTATGTTACAGGACAACCCTTTTCCTCCAGGCACTCAAAGTCTATCCGAAAAAAGTATCACGTATCAAAAAAATGATCCCCATTTTGTTTCCTGTTTTCTTTCAAGTAGGCTTCTTTAAAAGACAGGTCTTTCATACATGTTGTAGGCTAAGGGTTTGCTTACAGTTTGTGCTTTCCTATACACCTGTAACACTAAATCCTATACAAAAGAGGAGCGTAAAAAGCAGAGGTGGGTAGCGTGGAACATCTAGCCTTTTTTTTCCCAAAGCAAGAGCAAAGGTACTAGGGTCATGCAGGAAGAAGGGCATGCTAGCTACACTTGCAATACCACCACTGAATTTATCAAGACCTGGTGCCAAACTTAAGTCCTAAGTTCAAAAGTATGCATGGAAAACTGCATCTTTTATTATGGAAAAAAAAAAGAAAGGTTTATTTCCATTCTTCACCAGGGAAGAGTGAAAATTTGAAGTAAGTACCAGCCACTAAGTTCTCAGAAACCAAACAGTAAACGAAAGTCTCCAAAATAATAGTAGGCCTTGTGACTTTTTCAGCATTCAAGGACTACAACAGACAATGGTTGCATAGGAGTAGGAACCAAGAGCAAAGGATTTTGTGGTGCTTAAGAACTAGGTGGCTGCAGCTCTCCGAAGTGCACCGATCCACTGCTTGCACAGAAAATACGGAGACAGAAAAAAACTGTCTTTCTAAAGAACATGAGTCATCTTATGGGTAGTGGAAGTTAATGGTGTCTTGCAAAAACGTGATGCTTAAAAAGGGAGAAGGGACCATCACGTTTAGAGATTATCAACACCCAACCATTTTACAGGACCAAAGAAAATTCTTTAGTGACCTCTAATGTCTTGAGCTTTCCAAAGATAAATTAGAACTCACAAGGAATAAACAGGAAAAATCAGCACAGTTCAAAGCACAGACTGTCTGTACAACCCATCCAATTTCTTTCCTTTTCTATCACTCCCAAGCTTAGGGGACATCCAACACAGGCCTTCAATCCAAGGATTGGTTTTATTTCACAGCAGAGACAATTCTTTTGGCTGGGTAAGCAGCATACCACAATGTACATTTCCAACATTTTTTTCACAAAAGACGTTTCAATTTCTTATGAGAGAAAGGTCCTTCTCGTATAAGTATCCTGCTTGTCTGGAATACAAAAAACCCTGTTTTTTTGTTCTTCAGCCAACATCAACTTCTTAAGTACTGTAAAAACAAACAACGGTGAAAAAAGAATAATATTCACTCCATCACCAGGGGTCACAGGCATGGAAGGCCTTACCACACCACTGTACAGCACAGCAGAAAAAGGCAGGGGTATCAGGGCATCCAAGCAATGTACCGGAGAAGAATCTGGGAAACCATTTCAGCAGCTCCCAGTGGATCCTGTCTGAAAAATGCTTTGGAAAACAAGTAGCATAGCTGTAGCATGAGAGACTTTGCAACTGGGACTCCATACTTATGACAAGTGACAGGACAACTTGATGAACAATACTTCTTTTCAAAAAAGCCTTACTGCATTTTTTTGATGAAAACCCATGTTTGCACAGAGACAGCTTGAAGATACTGTTAAATCATGTCATCTACATATAAAGGCACGTCTTCTAGCTCATGGGAAAGAAAACCATAAGGGACTCTGAGTCCTCAAACTGACATAGCTTCCACAATTAGAGATCAAAACTCTGTTGTACTCTTGCTTTTTCCTAAGTTTCCCATACACACATGCAAAAGGCAATGCCCATAAAGCCCAAAGGACTTGGATTTAATGCAGTAACTCCAAGCAGTCCAATTCTGTTAACTATTTCAGATGCTCATGAGAACAGCATTCAGTACAGTTTATGCATGCAATAATGTTACCTTTTCACTCCTCGTTTTTTGCTCCCGTAGTCCTGTCTTTCTGGAAGTGACGTAATGAGAGACCCTGCCAGCCATCAGCAAACTCTACAGTGGGCACTGCAGCCCTGACAGAATCCCACCAAGGTAAGTGTTAGCTGAGCCCTCGTTTTCTCTACAGAAATGAGGGGTCTCATCTAAACAGATACTACCCCAGCAGACGTTGCTGAGTTGACGGAGCAGCAGGGGAATGAAAGGCATGGAAGGAGAAGGAAAGATTTAGCAAAGCCAAATACTGCTAGAGTTAATAATCATGCCTTAATTCAAACCAGGCTCCTCTAAAGCAGTTCATTTTAATTACTACACAGGTTTTTTCTTGGCATAAGCCAAAGAGGTTCACATCAGAAGTGCAGCAATCACTTGGGAGGCAGGAAGCTGCTGTGCTTACCCTGTGAGTATCATGACCTGAATTAATTAGTATGTAGAGCTGCACATTTCCTTAAATCATCTCCAGTGCATGCATTCCTGGTGTCACATCCAGGGTCACCGTAGCAATAAAGGAGACAACAGACACTGGTGAAGCTTACTGGCCCTGCTGCTGGGTGTCTTCCACGTGTCTCCACAGGGGCACAGCTGCTGGGACTAATGTTTGGGAAGGAATTTCCTTGTGCACTCCTACCAGGCATGCTACAGGTAAGCCCACACATGGCTTCATGACTAGAGACAGCAGGAGACAAAGCTCTCAAGCAAAGCTGGAAATGAAAACGTCTGCATGACAATGTGTGAGAGACCAAGTTAATAGCTAGCTTAAGGACATGTGAACAGAGGCAAGTTTAGGTTACTATATGAACTATATGATAAGAAAGAAGCTATACAGCCCAGACAAGACACTAGCAGACATCCACACCGAGCAATTTTTGCCCTAGCGCATATGGGGGCATTGCACCTGATGGTAATCACAAAGCCACCTAGTCCACTGGGCTTATTATACAGAAGTGGATGTCAGGAGCATACACAAACACAAGGAGGACCGTTCTATGCAATATTACTTTTACATCTGCAAAAAGTCTTTTCGATTACATCCACTGTGTTCCATAAACAACAACAAAACAAACAGACAAAAAAATCAGACACAAGGGGAGGAGGGAAAAAAGAAACCTTGTCTTGTTCCAAACTAAGCCCAGAAGGGCTGTAGAAACACCATCCTCAAAACCCCTTGTGGAAAGAATCGCAGATGCCCAAGTTGTGCCTTACACTTCATCCTGCAGCTACAGAATCATGTTGGTTTGCCACAGGAGGGACACTGGCAGCACACACACAGCTAGGAAGGGCTGTAATCCTGCTGCCCTTCTCTGAAGCTTCATGTTTTGCATCATTAACTTCAGTGCTTAAGAGAAACACAGCTGTCTTGGCAGGTCATGCTCAAGGAAGAAAGGCAGTTTCTGAGATAATAAGTGCAAAAGCTCCTTAAAAGGAGCTCTGTGACTGACCTAGGGGAAGGATTTTAAATTAATTACCAGTATCTCCTAGCAGGAAGCACCGTCAGGGTACATCCTGAGTGCTGTGGGAGATCTGGGATGCAGGCCATCACCAGGGTGCTCTTCCCATCTGTCCCCTTCAGGACAAAGGGAGCATGCAGCGGCTGCCAAGTCAGAAAGCTTTAAGCACCAGAGCTCCAGTCATGTCTGCCACCAGAGAATGAAGGCTCTTGCTGCTTTGGAACAAGATGGTCTTTAAGGTCCCTTCCAACTCTAACCATTCTATGATTCTGTGAGCTTTCTCCTGTGTTTGAACTTGGGTAAGAGGAAATATCTCTCCACAGAGATCTAACAACCAGATGCAAATGCAAAGCACAAGTGTTGGAGCAATGAAGCATATGCAACAAAAAGCTTGACATATTTTCTGAGTAAGGCAATAGAAAACACTTACTTTATTTACAAGGCACAGGACCTAACACAAGGGACATTTCACACATGCAGAGGATGACAGATTACTGACCATGTGGGAAGTGGGTACAGCAATCACGCTGTATGTCACATATGGAATGAAGAAGGCATGCTTCCCTCCTACTAATCTTACCATCCTCTTTCCTAAAAAAACAAAGGGTTAAGGAGCAAGTATTTTAAGAAGGATTACAGTAGGTGAGAACTTAAGCAGACAAGATGGCATTTTTGGAATCCATAAACCTGCCTTATACCATGGGAAGGAGGAAGAATGCTTTGGGAACTCATATTTTGGCTGGGTAACGGCTTTTCCTCTTTTGCATCTTCTTATGAAGTCAGTGTAAGACCTTCCTCAGGAATCCTGGACAAGGACCCATTTAGCATGCCAGAGGAAGAACTAACAGAGACACCACCTTTCCAAATAGCTAGTAGGGTTTCTTTTGTTTCTTTGGGGTTTTTTTAACAGAAATTTGGGTATTGTTTCCATTCACATCCTTCAGTTAAATTCTAAAAACTGGGTTGCAAACAAGGAATAGTTCTAATTCTCTATCCCATTTGAATAGAATTCTTTCTCAGAGAGTAGGTGATCTTCATAAAAGACTGTCATCCTACCGCCAGCTTACTGACCAATTTGGCAAGTAGCTCTACATACAAAAAGTAACAATTCCATCTAAGATCAATTAATCAAGTATGAAACAAAATAGTTTCATCAACTAAATACATTTTGTAAGGGGAAGAAGTAGATAATGCTAACTACATTGGTATTTTCCTGAATTTTTTTTGTATGTTCTTATAAAAACAGAAAAAAAATACAGTGTGCAGTAATTAACACATTTATACACCAGGTTTTAGTAGCAGCTGGGGCATTCCCATTAGCCTTGGCAATAGCATTTAATATTCCACATGTGCCATGCCTTTCTGTCACTGTGGAAACAGATAACTTCCCTCCAGTAAAGCACTTAATTTTGCTTTGAGAGAGTGTCTGCTGACTTTCTGGGTTTTTTAAAGCTGTTTCTCCCAGTGGACCCACTATTTTCTATCTCTAGTGTAAGTACATCACTTACTTTGAAATAGATGAAATCCAGCAGCTATCATAGAGAGATATCGTCTCTGGAAAACACACCTGCACATACCCAGTTCACCATCAGATGGTGTGACAGCTGTGCTCATCACGCATGCAAAACCATTCACAGCCACCACTTCAGGAAGAAAGCCTTCAATGGAAGATCAAACGCCAAGAGGAATAAGGGAGGCAGGGAACCATTTATCCACACACATACCTCTGCCCACAAAACCTGGTAGAAAACAGCTTAGAGGGATGGAAGGACAAGGTTCAACCATGAGGTTGGGCATCTCCTCTCTGTGAGGATGATGGAAAGAGCCTAAACCATGCTGGGGCGCATTGGGGAGTTGACTAATGGGGAAAACACTCAGTAGTTTTTATGATGACAGCCATGGGAAACCCAAGAAAATCCAGATACAAAGTTTTACAGAAAAATAAAATAATTTTAATTAAATCTGCAGGCTGTTTAAGGCTACAATCATTTGAGTCTTGACTCACACGGCTACCTCATTTGTTTTGTTTCAGTTCCACCCACTCCCCAAATACTTACCTTCAGTCTGCCATGGCTATTTTAAATTAGCACTTTCAAGAGTTTACTCCTTCATGGTTCATTTCTGCCTCCCTGAGGTTTCCACTGAGGAATAAGAGGAATTTATTATGTGGTAGATTGTAACAATTTCTCCAACACAACATTACAAACATATTAGTGGCAGATATGATGAAAAGTCTCAAAGAATTTCAGTACGTTAAAGAGTAAGTATCTATTATATGCTTCTCACAGCTCAAATTTGAGGAGAAAACAGGTATTTTCAAACTGTTTGGAAATAATTTAAAGGGAGGGACTAAAAATTACACACTATAGAAACCAAAATGACTTATCTGGCTATTTTTCATTCCATGTCATTATTTCTTTAAGTTTCCAGACAATCTGAAATGCAGGATTTTCATCAGATGTTTTTATTACCAAGCATGAGAAATTGCCACTGTAATTTCAGCATGGAATGGGAAAAACATCTATGAGTGAAGGTATACACTGTATGAGGGAAATAATTACTAACATGGGCTGCATCAGTCACACATAGCAAAGCCACGCCTGCATTGCATTCCTTTAATTTGCTTACGTAAAACTGGCTCAACAAAACAGTTATCAGCTTTATTACCTAATAACTTCACTGGCTGGGAAGCAGGCTATGATAGATGATGAACTAGATCTGTTACATTCCCCTGACATGGTATGACAAATATCTCAGAGATTTCAAGGCTTTTGTACCAGTGCCCATCACAGGCACTAAGCAGATGTTGCATGAAGTGTTATTGTTCGTTACACCTTGCAAGTCATGGGCTCTTGACAGATGTGCTGGAACAGATCCCTGTGCTTGCACTGAAAATTCTCTCCCAGTACTCCCACTAGTCATCTCTCTTTCGTCCTGACTTTTTTTTTTTTTTTTTCCATAATATATGCCTAAGCAGCTGAAGAAAAGCATTTAATTTCCCACACAGGAACTTCCATGTGGCAAACTTACTTTCAGCTGTGTGCCTCAGAAATACAAAAACTCATTTTACACTTTTGTTTGGGAAAGCGCTTGACATTTTTGTCAACACAGTTCTGGCAACAAAAGCGTAAGTTTACACACAAACAGGAATTATTTAAAAGCTTCCAAAAGTTATTCCTCAAAAAAAACAACCCCCAAATAAACAAAAAACGGCCAACAAGAAATTTGAAATTACTTCAGTAGAGAAGTTAGGAAAAATTACCAAAGATCCAGCCAGAGCTTTGCACTAATTCAGATTTGCACAGCATTTGCCTGCACGGTGTGTGTCCAGGACTTCATTCCAGCAAATCCTGACAGTTTCCCAGATCCTAGAATTTAAGCAGCTTTACAACGACATCTTGATGAAAGCACTCTCTTACATTGCAGAACACACTTGTCCCATCAGAGAGCAGAGCGTGTACAAACCCAAAGAGTTTAAAAACAAGCAGTAGGAAATCTCTCTTCAATAAGGTTGAACATCAGCTGCTCTCCTGGGCCTTCACGAAGGGTGGAGGCAGGAGCCAGCAGCAGCCAAGACTCACCTTCACCCAGCAGCTTCACTGATGCACTCAGCACTAGGACTGAAAAGTCTCCACACACATTTTTCTAGCACGCAGGCTGATAAAAATGTAGACTAAATGGTAAAGTAAAACCCAGACATTGGAGAGTCCCAGCTAGCTGTGTCTTGCTGGCAGCATGAGGGAGCGGGATTCCTCCTAGGTTAGCCATCAGCGGCAGGCTCCACAGCTCCAGCTCAGCAAAACCACCAATAAGCCCAAATGTATGTTTCCAATATTACGAAAACCAGCACACTACTCAAAAACGTAATCCTTCTCTGGCTGGACTCCCATCATTTACTCTGGTTTTTGGATCTCCTGACCAGCTGTGTTGCTAACACGAAGTGTCCTTTCTGCCTGCCAGTCCACAAACCAGCACCTGGAAGGCAAACCAGCTGCTCCTTTACTCCTGAGCCACTATCAGAGCAAGTTTTGCCCTGTTTGCCTTCAGCGCAGCCCCACTCTCTGATTTATGTGTGGTTTAATCTGGGGCAATTCTTATGTTTTCATTGGCTTGTATACAATGTATACAAAGCAATGTATACAAAGACAGAGTTTGAGGCAGTAATGGGCAACGATTGCTCTATACTCTTAATAAAACATCTTAAAAAATCCACAATATTTCGAAGGCCATATCTTAACTTGGATATTCCAAATCAGTTCATGACTTGAAGAAGTCTGGTCTTCTTCATGACCCAAGTACTTTTCAACATTCCCCTCCCCTTCCCCCCCCAGGCAAAAAAGCCCAACAAACCGAAACCCAAACATTAAGTACAAACACATTCCTGAACGTTGCTTTCTGTACTTATAACTTTAGGTTGAAATTTCAAGTGTCACATACACTCAAGTATCAAAGCATAAAAACAGATGCACACAAAACTGACACACAGCAAGGCACTGAGGTTTGTACCACACGATAGCTGTGCATCAGGCACATCTTTCTATTAATGAAACATAAGCTCCATTCACATTTTGAAATTGCTGCTAGTTGAACAGCTCAAAAAAAAAAAAAAACAACCCAAAAAACCCAAAACAAAACCAGAGAACAAAAGATCTTGAATTCTCATAGTTCTTTGTGTTGCTTGTAAATGTTTCCCAAGCCACAACTCCACATGCAAGCTTTTGAGCCTAAAACCCAAGAGACAAACAATTACGGAGAAGGAGATGGCCAAAGCCTCAAGACAGAGCAGCAACAGAAAGTAATAAACAGCTGAGGACTAAGTGGCACGTATGATGCTATCTATTTATTACACTGAATGGTCACATCTCCTCCGCTGCATTTCACTGTGCTTACAGGGGAGGGATGACAGAGAATTTTGATGGGCACAGAAACCCCAGCACCCCAGCTGTCCCGTAGAGGAAAAGTTGGGAGACAATCAGAAGATGTGGATTCGTTCCCTGGTACTGCCACAGTGAGTTCACTTCTTCCAGGCTACATTGGATGTGACCTGAAAGAAGCCACCTTACAAGACACGACGTGATGGGCAACAACCACCATGGCTCTGTTTCACCTTTTTTTTGATATTGACCCACTAATCCTCCCACCACAGACTTCTGCATCTGTACAGACAGCCTCACAGGCTCAGCTGAGACCCATTACAACCCTCTTTGATGTCCTACACAGAGACTAAACTATTTTTCATTTGCTCACCCCAACTCAAACCCAGAAGCACTCGTACCCAAACAGATTTTAAGGAACCAGCCAGAAGAACAGAAAAGATTTTGATTTCCCTGGATGGCTCAAACCAATCCGGCCACAAGCACACTGAGGCAAACCCTAAAGAAGGACCCCCTAGATGTGCCACCACACACACCACCTGACCAGCACCCTGGTGAGATGCCACCTGCTCCTTTCAGGAGTGAGCCCTAACCACTCACTCCAGGGTAAAACACACCTACATTAAACATAAACTACAAGCAAATACATACATCCTCTGCGTTATTAATGCTGCGGTGACACGAAGGGGTTTGACTTTTTTGCAGGAGGATCTGAGCAACTTGCAGAAAGGTTGCTCCCATGGCTCCGTACGAGCTCTCAGTCCCCCAGTGGGAATAACCCAAGAAACTGCACGGAGGAGCAAGGTAATGTGCAGCCCAAGCAGTGCTGGAGATGCATTTATAGGGACCAGGTGCATGCCTGTCTGAGAAGGTGCGAAGGGCACATGTAGCTGGGATGCACACGGAGGAGGTCAAGAAGAAGAGAAATCCAGGAGTTTTACTGGGAAGGATTGCCATGGTAGGGAGTGTGGTAACATAACAACTCACAACGCTTAGCTCCCTTTAAAAACGCTTTACCCCAGTGAAATTTCACTGGATACAATGTTCTTCTAAAAAAATAAAAGGGCATTTAAATCCAAATACCACCAGTAGAAGTACAATATGGGCAATGATTCTGCGTCTGGCTGTACCAGCTGTATATCTCAGGGAAAACAAAATCCTCGCTATGAGAACGTGCACCCACTCAGGGATGTCACGATGCCACTGCACAAGAAATAAAAAAAGATACCAAAGAGTAGGCTTCACTGGGTTTATTTATTTTAACCTTACCCTGAAATGGACTTTGGACTTATTTTTTAGAGTAATGACTTTAGGTATTGCTAAATACTGCTCAGAGAAGTTGTAGACGTCCTGTCCCTGGATGCTCCATCCCTGTAAGTGTTCAAGGTCAGGCTGGACAGGGCTTTGAGCAAGCGAGATGTCCCTACCCACTGCAGGGGGCTGGAGTAGATGATCTTTAAAGGTCCTTTCCAACCCAAACCATTCTATGATTAGATAGCATTAATCTTGAAAAACAAATGCTATGAAAAATATAATGTATAAAACACAACACTTGCAATATGACGACTGCCAGAATAACAACATATGGAAGCAAACTTGGAAAAAAGCCCCATACCTGGCTTGAGAAAAATAATTTAATACTTTAAATCCTTTAAACATTGAAAATGAACTGCAATTTTCAACTGGTTTAAGAAATTCTAGAAACGCTCTGAAAAAGACAAGACAATCAGGCACTGACACAGTTCAGCCCTCCCAGGGATGTAATCTCTAATCCAGTATGCTTTTCTGAAACATAACATTTCAAGACCTATCAGACATATTCACACACAGGACAGCAGATTTCCTATATTACTGAACCACACATTTAGAAAGAGAGCAGGACAGAGAATCTGTAAATATGTTGAAAACACAAATTGTTTGGGATACTGGGAAATACCTGAAATGCACAACGTTTTCTCCTCCGCCTTCTCTTGAACAAGGAGGATTACAATGAGGAGGCAAAATTAAGTACTTTTTAATAGCCTAAGCAGGTGGTGTGGAGATAAAGAAAGGGCAGCAGTATAATTTTTTTTATTATTATTTCACAGGTTTTAAGCAAAGATAAACTTAATATTAGGTTGTTGGTTTTTTTTCAATAGGAACAAGGTTAAATATGTTTAAGAGGTGCAAGATTTAAAAGAATATGGACTACAACACTTGGCAATTGAAATCCAGCCACCCTTAATGACCGATACTAATCAGATTTTACTATTATTGTGACACACAAAAGATTTCAGCTCCTGCCTGGACAAAGTGTACAGCTGAATAGAAAGAAAGAGGACTGGTTCTCTTTCAGGATTTGCCCCCAGCTGTTTATAAGAAGAAAGCCTGGTTTAGGGAATATTTGAACCTACTTTGGACACGTTTCAAAGAAAAGCAAGGACTGTTTCTAGCAAGTGCTGCTGGTGGAGCTGGATGCACTGCAGAAGGTATGAAGGGCTGGAGGGGTGACGGCACAGTACAGTGGGACTGATGACCCTGGGAACTCCTGGGTTTGCGGGCTGTGAGGCAGCAGCTCCTGCACAGTGACTGCAGAGAGATGGGATGCAAACTCACATGAAGGTGGAGCATCGTTTCATCCCCTGTTTCTGCACAGTGTTCTCCTCAGTAAAAAAAAACCCCATAATACATATACCCACTCTGCTGCAACCACTTTTCTCACTTGAAAGCAACAGGTTGGGGAGTACAAAGAAGAAAGGGTATCAAATGATGAAAACACACAGTTGCCAAGAAATGACACTGTATCATGCTTTTCAGACTTTTAGGAACAAAAATATTCTGCACTTTTTGTTCATTTTGTAAAGTAACAGCCCCCTTCCCTCCTCTCCCCATCTCCTAGATGAGATGCTACGTTTGGGAGAGCATGTGTCACAATTTAAGAGGCCAACGGGAGGATTTTCTCGCACAAGACACACAGGGCAGTGCAGTGGTTATTACAAACGAAACCTCAGACAACACAAACCCTAACTGGTGTGGAACAAAATGTACCCGACTTTCAGAAGTGCTGAGGAAGCCAAAAGCCCGATGAACATCAATGGCCACAGTGGGCTCTCACCACCTCCAAAAAGAAAAAAAAAAAAGAAAAAAAAAGAAAAAAGTAATGATCAGGTTCAGTGGGCCAAGCCTACACAAAACATTTGTGTGAGAAAGGACAATTCAAATGGCTCCAGTGAGAACCAAATACATCCTTGCCATTGGATCAGGAAGCTCAATACAGTGCTGGGGCTCCAAACAAGTCCTGGTTAGATGGTCACATCAGCCTCAGCCTACCTAAGGCCAAGGCAGCAGTTATGCAACGGCATAAACAAAACACTGTATTCATGAGGGACTGGATCCACAGCTGACAAAGACTTCTTTTTGTGACTTCTTTTTGAAGTTTTTAATCTGAAATTTATGCTAGAAGTACCCTCTATTGATTGACTGAGTTGCTGCCACTCCATTGGACACAGCTTGATCATCCAACAATGTTTCTAAGCAAAGAAGTCGACAGACTTTGGAGTTTTGCGCAATTATCATCATTATTAATAGAATGTTCAAGAAATTATTTCTTCTCTCCAATCCCCTTTTCCCAACTATTACATTAAGGACAAGACAATTCTATATGGACATAAAACGTACATTTCACACACTGTTGCAGACCCACAACTTGCAAGACTAACTTTAGTGTTTTCCTAAGGTTTTAGGACTAAAATAAAGATTTGCTTCTCCTCAAGATGAATCACCCACAAAGACTGCAAGCAACTTTTTGATTTCAGACCCCTAGGAACTGAATTTACTGAAGAAAAATCAATTCCATAAATTTAGGAGCAAAGATACAAGATAATTTTACATGTGTTACATGTTATCTAACAAATTTTATTCCTCCCTCCCCAATAAGATGTTGTAATCCAATTAATACACTTCTCTTAATAAAGTATCTGAAAACTCTTTCTCCCTCTCCCATTCCCATTTCAAGATTTATTTGACATCAATCCATCACAGTAAAGTAAAAGTGTATGTTGAGAAGGATACTAAGATACAGATATGGGAGAGGCTGTCAAATTTACAGTTTAATTTAATATAAAAAGTTAGGAAAGCATAGTCTAAAGAGTGAGTATCAGAATATACATGCAAAAACCAAACTTTTGGGGGCAGATAATACAGCTGGTTGGTTTGTTTCAGCCTTCAGAGCTGCAGAGGCAGTAGGAATCCATACTTTAACCTGCACTGAAATGGGTTTTGGAAACTTCAAAAAAGCTTAGCAAAAAGACCATAATACTACAAGAGTCTGATCTTCGCTAAGCTAGGGAACAAACCAGTTAATAAGCATTTAGAAATTAAGGAATTAGGTGATGCGTAGTAATTTAACAAAGTAGCAACCATAGGAATTCTGTCAGCTTCCTTTAGCTTTGGCTGAGTAATTAATTCTGGGGTATTTTTTTCACCTCCTTAATTAAAACCAGTGACAGTGCCAGCATCAGTGTATGCATATTAACACATGGGCACGCACTGATAGCTCTGCTTTAGCAGCTGCAACCTCTAAGCAATAATATGCCACTGGCAAACTGGACCAAAGGTACAGCTGTATTTTTCTATCTTTTTTTTTTGGTGGTGATGGTTTTTTTCTTCCTTTTCTTTTTTTCCAAGCCTCTTAACTTACTTGCAGGAAGCAGCCCCTAAGAAAAAGGCCCACGCTAGAAGGATGTGAAGGCTGAGCGTGTGGCGTCGGCCACCGAGCGACCCATGTGCAGGACGAACCCTTCCCTCGGCAGAGCCTTGCTTCTGCTCCCAGTAACCCACTCATGCCAAGCGCTTCCCTCCACAAAAGTTTGGGAACAGAAGCCACCACTTTCCATCAACGCCCAGTTCCCTCCATCAAGGTGGAAGACCACCAAGACCCGAAGCTACAAGAGCTGAAAGTGCATCACTTTACCCCAACGGCCCACAGGATTCCCTAATGCTCCTGCGGGAACGCTGCCGCCCGGCACTTGGACATCCTCAACGCTTCCCACCTTGACGAGGCACCTCTAT
>VXBJ01001857.1:234579-290772 GCA_013400055.1 Nycticryphes semicollaris | reverse complement strand
CCACCGCCCCCGGCACGGCCCCCACGGCCGCCCCAGCCCTTCGTCCGCCCCGCTTCCTCAGCTTCAGCGGGACCCGGGGAGAGGACACGCTCCGAGGCCGGCTGCTTACAACCGCCTCCAATAAACTATAGCCCCGGGACTCTGTAGTAGTACGAGTGATAGTAATTTATTTTTAAAGGCAGGGAGCGCTCTGCAGCTGGAGAGGTCCCGTTGCCCCCGCCGGTTCGCCAGGAGACCCCCGCTCCCCCCCGAGTCCCGGTGGTGGCAGCTGCACCAGCCCCCGCAGGGCGAGGAGGCCGGAGGGTCGGCCGCCCCCAGCCCGCTCAACAGGCTGCTGCCCCNAACAGGCTGCTGCCCCTCCCCTCGCCACGCCGGGCTGGGGCCGCGGCCACCACCGCCGGGGCTGTCCCGCACCTGCCCCCGGCTCCCACCCTCCTCGCAGCGGGAGCTCCCCCGCAGCCCGGCTCGCTTACCCATGGCTGGCTCTCGTCGGCCGGGCGGTGNCGGCCCGGCCCGGCCGGGCCCGGCCCGCCGCGGGGCTGGGGGGGGTGGAGCGCCGCCCTGCGGCCTGGTGGGGAGAAGCCCGGAGGAGGGCTGCTGTCGGGGTGTCCCTGAAACAGGGGCTTGTTTTCTTATTTTGGCCCTTTTTTCCTCATCCTCAGAGAGCTTCTACCGCTCCGGGGCCAGGCAGGAGCTCTGGCCCTTCTCGGCTTCAGGGGCTGGCTTGGGACATGGGGCTCAGGGCACCCGTGACCTTCAAAGGCGTCAGCTTCTTGGTGTTTCACCCTGAGGACGGGAAGGGCACTGTGTGCCCAAATATAACCTTGTTTCATTAATATCTATATTTGTGTTCGACAACATGGCTGTTAACCTTCAGAGCCTCTTCTGAACCTGCGGACGCCGCTTCACAGCGTTGCAGAGCACTGCGATAGCTGCCACTTGGATGAGGTTCCAGCCACACAACCTTGCACGACTGTGCTCGCAGTGACTTTCTTTACTAATTGTGAGAAATGTACCTTAGCTTTTGGGAAAACCAGCGAAGGAGACCCTGAAGTAACAGACTGCCAGTGGTTTAGGGGCGTACTGGTGGCTTGTCTTCTAGGAGCTTACCAGTAAAACCCCTCCATAGGTAGAAATGATGGAGGCAAAAGTAATTGCATTGCACAGGAGTAAATGCAGGTGAAGGCAATGGGTATGGAAGAGAGTGGGGCAAAATCGGCTTTTTCAGTTTAGTTGCTTTTCTAAGTTGGACTTTTTACCATCAGAGCAATTTGACTGTTTCAGATGCAAAGGCCAGCTCTTTTGTTAGAACAAATGCATCTTACAGTGACTAATATCAATCAGATTGTGCTGATTTACATTAATTGGGTACTTGGCATGCATTTCCTTTGCCTTTGTCACAATAATTGTATCCTAATTTTCTCTTATTTCCGTGAAGCATAAGGATATCTTTCATCTTCTCCCATGATTGTTAACAAATTGATCTATTAAATTATGTAACCATATTATTCCCCCTAAATGAGATCAATTGCTTAAGAACACATTAACACAAAGGCAAAGGAGTGACAAAAGTGTGAACACTTCTTTTCAGGGAAATTAGTTTGTACTTTGCAATTTCAGGCCCCAGCTCCCAAAGAAGTGTTTGTGCGTCTGCTCACAAGGTTTCAATGTTAACACTGTGGTTTGTTTTTCATTAAAAAAAAAAAAAAATAAAATACCGGGTTCTGGGACCAAAACCATAGGAGGCTTTCGCATTGATTAGGGAATACACATGATTTCCCAGTAAGGACTACAGGCCCGTGCAAGCAGTGGAGCACCAGGGAGTAAATGCTTCTTCTCTAAGAGGTCATATGTGGATTGATTGAATAAGCCATTTTGTAAAGACAGGGGAAAAAAAATCATACCAAAGCTGATCACTAGCAAGGTGCTTACAGTCCCCACCCCACTGGGAATTAAAGTAAATGAGCTACACACCTTTGAAAAATGAGATTGATCATGGAAATAACACATGACCCTCGACTAGAGTGGCACTAAATAGCATTGAAATATGGTGGGAACTGAAAGCAAATGGTAAGAGCATCCCACTGTGTGCGGCACTATGTGCTGGTGAGGGTATAAATTAATTTTATTTTCTTAAAAGAAATTCTTTAGTTAAATTTATGTTCTGTGGAGCTCTTGCAGCATACTGCTTGGTCGAGCAGTATGCTCAGGATCAGCTGAAAAAGATATCCCTGATTCTGACTGTGGTCGCACTTAGGGATAACTTGCATCTTTGAAAGCCGTGGGAGTAGTTGCTCGAGGGAAATTGGTCAACACAGTTAGTGCTGTCTGGATTTGGTTTACATGCCTGCACCACAGCATGGGTTAGACGTTCCTATGGCAGTGCGGGAGTTGTCCCTATTAACACGCACGCAGTGAGAGGAGACTGGCTGTCCTTTATTAGCTTTCTGTCATCCTCACAAATGTTGGTCATTTTTCTCTCCAAAGAGTAAAGCAGAGAACAGCTGTCCAAATATTGGTCACGGCTCAGCAGTCAATGGGGATTTCCACTCACAGAGACATTGTGTCTCTGACAAGTGAAGAGAGAAGTTGACAGGGCTGACGTCAGAAGTTTTGGTTCCTTAAGCAAAACTACATTACTCAGATGCAAAATTACATACTTAGATGAGGTCAAGAAGGCAGGAATACTTAGCTGGAATTTCTGCTAGGAATAGAAACTAAGGGATTTCATTTCAGAACTAAGATATCTGTAGAAATAGGTACTTCCTTAGTTTGGGAAAGGTGTACAACTAGATTCTGGTCCACGTTCTTACTTTTTTATCAAGTACATAACAGAGAGCAGAGAGAAGCTGGAGTGTGCAGCATTTCAGCAAGTCTTAATAGCTGAGTGGCTCCTTGCGTGCTGTAGCTGGTAGCAGTAGAGTAGTGCTACAGGCCTGCTGTGAATTATGCTGGAAGCCACATTGATCGAAACAATCTTGGCATCAAGGGATTTCAAAATGGCATGGTGCCATTGCAAATTTGTTCTGCAGAAGAGAAGGTGAAGGTTAGAATTTTGCATTGATTAGTGTCATTCATTGTCAATGCTGGGTGCTCAAAGCCTATTCCATAGCTTGGGTTACAACTTGCAAACTTTTCTCTATTTGTAGCGTTACTGTAATACTTGTGTGATGGTATCAGGTATTTCAAGAAACACTTTCACCCCCTGCAGCAATAGGCTTGGTGTCTCTCCTAACCTAGTCTGGAGCAGTGCGTTCTTCTCTGGAGATGTTTTAAAAAGGTCATCTGATTTGGAGGAGAATTGAAGCTAAGCTTCAATATCAAGATCAGTGAAGGAGAGGTAAGATGGTAAAGGAGGGTCTCATCAGTTGTAACTGAACACATGGTACCAGTCTGAAACTCTGTATTTCACCATACATTTCACCATTTCCAGCAATCAGTAGTTAAATGGATTTTGAGAGCAAATGAACGCTGGTTGCATGTAATTCTTAATTTTTTTTTTGTTTTAGTTTACCAGGCTCCATCTGACTCACCACTTCTTCCACTGGAGACCATCTTAGCTCTAAACAAATCCCCGTTTTTCTGTGTGATAGCTGTCACTACCTGTTCGCTCATCTCTCTTTTCCACTCCCACTGTCTCTTCTCAGGTGGTCTAACCAGACTGCCCTAGATAAGGAAACCTTCTCAATTGAAAGCAGAATCAAAGGCAGTGTTTCCACTTAATGTTTTAGCTTTGACTAAACATTTAGTCAGGTTAAAGATAGTTGTTTAATAATAAAATATCCTAGTGGCACAGCTGCTTCTTACTTCACGCTGTGTCCAACTGTTGGCCTGTATGTGAGCCCCCTCCCATGGTTCCCTCTGCTAATGCCGAAGCTAAGGGTTAATCACAAATATTACTTCTTCTGACTACTACACAGGCAGTGCCAGTGGGTAGCAGTCACGGCCAGTTTCCAGAGGAGGTGAGTGTATAGGATGCCATCCCTACACTTGATTTTGCAAAAATCCTACAGATCTCCAAAACCTTATAGAATCAGGGACTCATAAAACAGCCTCCCTCTGAAAGTCAGCATGAGTGAATTTTAGATTTAAGGGAATCAGAAGTGATAAAACCTGATTTTAGTTGTAGCCAGTGTTCTCTGTGGCCTTTCTCAGGAGTTCATCCATCCTCTCTGTCTTCAGCTTCTGTGATTCCACATACTGTCGAGACATGCTGGGGTTTTTCTCTCCCATGTGATCTTCTGTTCAAAGAGGCATTACAGAGGCCATGGATATTAAAGAGAAGTAAGTTGACAATTGGATCGCTCTGTACTGTCATCTGCATGCAAGGAGGTGACCTTTTCGTGTTTTGAACTCAGCACCTCGGTGTAGATTAAGGGGAATGACTCATGCTCTCCTATGTCGTTTGTACCTTTTATATGAAGCTGATCCGCTTTAGGCTCCAACTACTGCTACCAAAACCCCTTCCTAGTGCTCGCTGCAGAGAGCTGTTTGCAAAGTTCACCCAGCAAAATGCTGAACAAAATTGTTCAGATCGTTGGTAATGTAGAGTCTGGGGGGAAAGAGAGAAAGGAAAAGATAAAAAATGAGAAGTAATTTGATAGTTTAGTCAGCATGTAGATATTCCCCCTGGAATTTAACATTCAGGTACGATAATGTAAGGAATAAATATTCTTCAAAATCAAAACTGCTTCTTATTACCAAGCAGGTCATATTTCCAGCAACCATTTCTCAATATGTAAATATGGGCAATGATTGCTTTAGAACAGATATAATTATATATTCAACAGAATGCATAATTTTTCCCAATGAACCATAGTTAATTTTATCTGAAAATTAGTGATTACCATTTTGGTGTTAATTACAGAGTACTAAATACATCTTCAGTGTTAAAAGACAGACTCATCTCTGTTTCATATACCCCAAGTCACTTGTGGAATAACCAATGTCACTTTGTGATTTTAAAGACGCAAAAAACCTAATTAGAAGATATCATCGAAAATGAAGGATTAATTTTCAGATTAGTACCTCTGGCAACTAAAGAATCATCTTTCACTTAGCTCTACATGAGGGACCTTACCATAAGATCAGTATTTTGCACTTATGTACATGACTGTTTTGTGAGTGCCCAGGGGACACCTGGGGAGATACCAGAGGGAAGAGAAAGGTAATATTAGCTGGTTTTATTCTGGATACACACACTTGCTTCTGTGTCTTTCTCTGTCTGCATGCCATGTAGGTAACCCACACACGGTTGGGACCCATGTGGGAGATAATATGAGGTCTGAGAGAGAGTGGACAGTCTCCATAAAGCATTATACAGAGCAGAAAACTTGCGAGTGAAAGAGTAACATCTCTAAAACTAGATGCCTGTTATACAATAAAAATACAAGTTGGTGTGACCTTTTCTTCCATGTGCAGCCCACCCCATTTCATCCTCCCCGGTGGATCTGTGAAATGTGGATAAGAAATGCCGACAACTCTTTCTCTAAATGAGAGAGAAAAGTCTTACCTCCTGCTATTTGGGTCACGATAAAATGATCCTGGTGAAGGCATTCTTCCACACACCTCACTCTAAAATATTTAGGCTCAAAAATGTACTTGAGTTCAGTCAGAGATGATGGGTTCAGTCTAGTGGGCTTGGTTATAAACATTTATTGAAGTGCTTTGCTAAGTTCTTGTTATGTCGTGGGCTAGGATCGTGTGGGCTGGAGAGGCCAGTCTGTCTTTAGGAGGAGCTGACTCAAACCTATGGGTTATCCAACATTTTCATTAGTACCAGTGGGGAGATTTGAATATGGAATAATTTGCAAATGACGAAACCAGACAGGGGCAAAATGCATACCCAAGGATCATTAGTATTCAACTTCAGAGCAACTTCTGTGGGAGCATATACATACTTCCTGCAATATCCTGAAAATAATTGCATACATATGTATGTTAGCCCCACCCTCCAGTGGTATCAATAGACTTACCCGAAGTTTTATGTTGAGTTGCAAATTAAGGGAATAGACTTTATTTTAAGAGTGTTGAACACATGGCTGCCATCCAACAACTTCAGTGTGGCACCCACCCAAGAAAATGCTCCAAGGCAGCCTAATCAGGACAGAATTCCGGGCAAAAGTACCTTTTGAGACAAGGCTTGCTCTCTTTTTCCAAAGTAGAAAACTCCTTTGATGGGAAGCACGGAGAGCATTTAAGAACATTCTCAGGTGCCTTTTTTTGCAAACTGAAAATCAAGCTCAAAGAGCTGGGAAGGAAAATTGCAGGACTCATTTTAACACTTTTCCTGATGCAGTTGGGCAGTGGAGGCTGAGTAACAGCCAGCTGATTTCATTTTAGTTCTCATGTTTTTTCGCTTCTGTCAATAGGCACAATCTCGTAACTTATTACAGAAGGTTTTAATTCTGCTTTGTAAACATGAACGGTGCCTAAGACTCAAACTGGATCATAAAGCTGAGTTAAATTCTGTTATAATAGGCTACATTTAGTTTTCTACCAATATACATTTTAAAATGCTGGTATAGGTTTTGTGTTGGGGTTTCCCTCCCTCCCCTGCACACATAATGTTTTTTTTTTTGCTTCTGTACTGCTCTTCATGCTTTGCGC
Source organism: Nycticryphes semicollaris (assembly GCA_013400055.1). Classification (NCBI taxonomy): domain Eukaryota; kingdom Metazoa; phylum Chordata; class Aves; order Charadriiformes; family Rostratulidae; genus Nycticryphes; species Nycticryphes semicollaris. Next base: position 284,163 of record VXBJ01001857.1, on the reverse strand, counting down.
ACTCTAGTTCTAGCAAATGGCTGTACTCCCAACTGTGGTTTGTGGCAAAAATGTAACGTGTTGGAGAAGAGATGGGAATGACTCAGTAACTCAGCAGAGGTGTAACTCACTTGGTGTGCCCACCAGTGCAGCAGCCTAGTGCAAACAGGCTGCAGAGGGTAGGTGTCCTGGGCAGTGGGAGCTTCGGTGGCTGGTGCAACCCAGCAGGTTCTTCACTGGTAGGTAACCAGAAATCCAGAAATCCCAGCGGTGCCTCCCACATCCTCTCCAGCTTTTCAACAGTAGACTCCTGGTCTCCCAGTCCCATGATTAAGATGCCGTCAGCCTGCCAGATGCAGTGCTGGGTACAGGGAGTAAGGATGCTGCCCGCCTGGTAGAGTACAATATGGTGAATATCCTTGTGCTATCCCAGTCAGCTAGTTGGTTGGTATTCATGGATCCTATCTACCACAGCAGAACCAAGTCCCTGTTTGATGTGAGCACTGGTGAGCAGCAAAGCGGGACCCAGAGCGCTGAGAGCATGCTTGAGCTCCTGAGTAAAAACTGCGCCTCTTCAGACACCAGCCTAAGTACTGCTGTAGAAAGAATTGCTGGCAGGATTTCCGGCATCCCACTTGCTACTCAAGCTGTGTAGTCCAAAAGGATGACCTCCCTGCTGAAGACTGCCGGGAATCTTCTAGTCCAGTGAGTGAATAAGTCCAGTCACAGCCTGGGGTATTTGCATTTGATAGGTGTCAGTGCTCCCTCTGGGAGTTTGGCAAGTTCTGAATCTCTTACTGTGTGTACTATTATGGCTCTAGGTTGGTGGGTTAATGCCTCTACCACTCCAATTGAGTCTCCTTGTCCATTTTCACCTGTCAGGTGCTTTTTTCCATCATCCACCTATATGACTGAGCGAAGTCAACCATCCAACACAATGTATGATGTGCAGTCTGACTTGTCACCCTGCCTGTAAACAGCTTTTCCAGCCTTAACCTCCATCCAATCTGGAGCAAAGTCAATTTGCCTAACAAACAGTGACATCCTCTTCACAACAGTGTGGGCCACACCAACAATGATGCTTGGCTACTTCTGCATTGTCATACAGAAATGGGACTTGGAAGTAGACAGGAAGCTGTCTACTAGGGTTAGGGTTAGGGTTAGGACCCTAGTCTCAATTGGCCTTGATGGTGAAAATCAGTGGTTCCCCAGTCAGAGTAGCGAGCTGTCCTACAAGTTTCCTTGGATGGGTAATGAACAGACAGGTGTCCTCCTCTGAGTCTATCTTCCATTGGTACATGTGAAGCATCCCTGAGACCACAGACATTAACATTCTGATCTTGCCATGATAGCACAGCCCCAGCAATAACCTGATGCAGTGTCTCTTTGCCATTCAGCAATGAAGGATCTTTGAGCTTCATCAAGGTTGACGTGTTCCTTTGCTGCTTTGGTGATGGCATCGATACGTTTGCTATTATAGGAATCCTGCACAGCACTGTAATGGAGAACAGCTGTTATTATGTCATCATCACAGTCTTCTTCAATATTGACCTGCCCACAACAGGACTGCTGGCAGAGTCCTCTGAGACAAAGTACACTCTGGCTCTTTCATATGCCATGTACCATGTCTGACTTTGCACTACTAGAACTGTTAGAAGCCTCTGCAGACCCTGCATAGAGAGGTGAAGAGAGGCTTCTTCTGGAATCATGCTCAGACATGCTCAGAGGTTTTTGTACTAGAAATCTTCAATGTATCTATTTCTAGTGCTTTCCAAGGTTTTTCAGACTTTTCTCCAGGATCTTCCTCTGATACATTAAGCACTTGTCTTCTTACTGCATTGCTCAAACTTCCTCCAGATGTTACACTTGCCACAGAGATGAGTGGGATGGCTTGGCTCTGACAATCAAAGAGCTCATTAGTCAGACTAAGGCAGTTGTGCAAAGTGGGGAATCACAGAATCACAGAATATCAGGGATAGGACGGGACCTTGAAAGATCATCTAGTCCAATCCCCCTGCCAGAGCAGGAACACCTAGAGCAGGTCACACTGGAACGTGTCCAGGTGGGTTTTGAATGTCTCCAGAGAAGGAGACTCCACAACCTCTCTGGGCAGCCCGTTCCAGTGTTCTGTCACCCTCACTGTAAAGAAGCTTTTCCTCATGTTTGAGTGGAACCTCCTATGTTCCAGCTTGCACCCATTGCCCCTTGTCCTATCATTGGCCGTCACTGAGAAGTGAATGTCACTCTCTGCAGCCTCGCCATGATGATCTGTAGCACTCTAACAAGAGGTTCAGGATAGTTCTGGAAGACATCTTGAAAGGTATTTGCTGGAAGTCACAATATAGTGGATGGAATGCCTGCTCGCGCTGAGACTGTTTTATAAGGAGCAGGGTGACCTGTGGTAACATCAAGAATGCTGTGAAGGCTGGGGACACTGTCTCCTGCCAGCACCTCAACAATCACTTCTGTTCCATCACTTTCCTGGATGAAAACTTCCAGTTTGCCATCCTGCACGATATAAATGCTGTTATCCAGCTGCCTGCCAGTCACATGACCATCATCCTGGGAGCTTAATATGGTTTTGTGTATATTGTATATATTTCATTATTTTTTTCTTATTATTTTCTTATTATTTTCATGAAAGCAGCTTAGTTTATTTTTTTTTTTCTCTCTCATCCTTCCCTCCCTGAAGGGAGATGCTCTCCCTTCTCTGAAGGGGAGAGAAGAGACCATCTGTCATTCATTTTAGTGGCCAGCCCAGCTCAAGCCACGACAACCTGCCAGAAATGTGACATTCAGGAATGAAAAAGCACAAGCCATTCTGGTCAGATGAGTGACAGCCCCTCCAAGACAGCCACACCAGGATGAGATTGCAACTGAGGAACTTGAAAAATAACAATGAGGTGGTGTTTGAATAGTGGTTTTGGAAGATTAGTTTAACATCTCAATTAATAAACATCGTGAATTTTTTCTTAAAAAACATCCAAACAGCTATTCTAAACAGAATCATTTTCCTCCTATTTTCAGTCCAGACACTGATTTTTTGTAAATGCATGAGCATATGATTAAAAATAAAAAAGCAGAACACACTAGTTACCCATATATATCCATCCTCCTATTAGGAGAGATGAAAAAGTAAACAAATGAAAGTGTCAAGTATCTTATGTTAGTAATCATTTTATCTTTCATTTATAGCATTTTTAAAATAAAGATATCTTTTTTTAAGACTCTTGTTACCTGATTCTTGTTTTCTTGGCTATCATGTTCAGCAAGTAGAAAAATAATACTATTCCAAGAAAGGAATGTAATAAAACTTTTTATTAATGCTATATTAAACATGGGCTACTGTCATAGGTGGATTTGGATTCTTACTTTTGTACATTTTTTTTTTTTAAATAAAGTTCAGGCCAATCTTGAGTATTTCTTAGCTGCCATACAGACTAGAACATTAATTCTGGCCTCCCATATTCCAAGGAAACAACTTCTTTGTGTTTAAAAGAGCCACAGGCAAACCAAACATCACAGGAACCTGGCAAACAAAATGACCCAGGACCATTAAAGAAGGTATGGAAACTGCAGCTTGGGAAATTGTTCCCAAAAGGCAACAGCACTTCTAGCAGCCCTTAGGCCTTCCCTGTTTGGAGCCCACCTTGAAAAGGAAGCAGAAACCTGTGCCCGGGCCTTGAAATAGCATGAATGGGCTCCTGGATACGAAAGCAGCAGCAGGATGATGCTGTGATGAGCTCAGAGGTGACCTCATGGGCCCCAGTGGCCAGACGATGTGCAGGAGGTGTTGTCTCCACAACACCCAGCACTGGTCTTCAGAGCTGCGGCGTTTCTGCAGTAGAGAGGCCAGAGCTGAGGTGAACCAGCCCAGCAAGATGGCAATTAGCAAACCAAGCAGGAGCCAGGGAAAGGTACAGAGAGGGAAGCAGGGCTCTGGAGGCAAGCCCGCCGAGGGAAACAGGGAGAGGAAATGATGAGCAGAAGAGGAAGTCAATGGTTGTATTTCAAAAAGGAAAAAAATATAATCCTATTACAGCAGTTTTTAAGGCACCAGCTGCTGCTTCACCTGCAGTTTATATGTAGCCACACCTGTGTAGCAACTGGGTACACGTTCTGGGCTCGTGTCCTTTCTTTCCTATGACTCCCACAGGTTTTGGACCCTACCGTTACAGATTTTCAAGCTTGAAAATTCCAGTGGTGAAGTTAGAAACCTGTAGCCATTAGAATAATGGGAGATCCCTCGAGAGAGCGAACGCTGCTATGTCGAGAATTTATTAGCAGCAGGAAGAGAAGCCTGTATCAGCACTTTACTGGTGGATAAATCAGTGGGTTTGCTAATGATGTTTCGGTTCTCTTGATTGAATTGGATTTGTAAGAGAGAAATGCAGCTGCAGACTGAATTGCTTTATATGACAAGAGAATAACGAGTAGCCAATCTTGAACACCCAGGGTTTCTGTACATATAGGATAATTTAGCTTCCGTTCTTGTTGTTATTATTTTATATGCAAATGAAATTATCAACGCCTTCATATAATCGCTTCCTGGCTCCCATTTATTCTAGAGTTTTTGCCAGTTGGAAAGCAAGAGAAATTTCTTCCCCTTGTTTTTAGCCAGGCTCTAACACTAAATCTTAGCCCTGCTGCAGCCTGTGGGAGTTTTATTGTATTATAGATATGACCCATTCAGAGACATTGAAAGTGAACAGAAAATACTGGAACAGCCTGTGGTTATGAGAGTGCTATTATTTATTTGGAGGAAGGGCCCATTACCTTATGCTATCATCTGCATGTTACATGTGCTGGGTTTTGCATATCTGATGTTTACTTAACATGCATATCAGGTTCTTTTAACAGTAGTGCTTTGGAGATGATCTGGCTAAGTGCCCTCATCAGCTTCTTGCTAGGTTGCTCTCTGGGGTTCCAGCCAGTAAATCTCTATGTGTTTTAAGCTCTAAATAGGCTACTGCTTCCCCTCTGAAGGATCACACTGAGCTGAAGCAATGCCCGCTGGAAAAGTAGAAAATGGGATGCCAGCTGGCAAAGAGGGCTGAAAAGAGAGAAAAAGAGATAAAATCATTCTTAAATTGAGAAACTGCCTTAGCAACATCCTCATCTGCTGGGTGGGAATAGATCATGGTTGCCTGGTTGGTCTTTCAAATGGCTGAGCTCCTAAATTACAGTTATGCCTTGCTGTTGGAGAGAGGGAGTTGACAGCAATGTACTGTTGAGACACACTATAAATTAATCAGATGGATCGTGAAGTCCAGGCTCTCTATCCAGTAATTGTTCCTCCCACTAGGGGAAAGTCTTACAAAACCTTCCCCTGGTGCTCAATGGGACCCTGGTGGTTTCATTCCACTGTGACTTTAAAAAGGCTTTGGCCAGTAGGTAGGACAAGTAGGGAAATTTTACTGTGGGTGATTGACTGGAGTCTACCCAGAGTGGGGAGAGATGAACTGGCAATGACATCCTTCCCACCACTTGCACAGCAGTGAGGAAGTTCTGGGGTTTAATTAGGAAAAGAGGAGAGATTGATCTTCCCCCAGCCACTGACAGCTCAGGGACAGCAGTGTGGGAAGGTTCTCGGCACTTCATGCTTTCAGTGTTCACGGTGCCAGAGGCACTGCCTTTTTTTCTGGTCGTCTAGAGTAGTTCTTCTCATTTGCTCTGCTGGCAACATTTCATGCCCCACATGTGGGAGGCAGACGGGAGCGTAGGAGCTGAGAGATTGAAGATGAAAGAGCAGCATCGGGCTGCAGAAAAGCATGTGTCGGAGCGGAGGGGATACAAGTTACACAGGAGCCCTTGTGAAAAAGAAGATGAGGGAGCAAGAAGAGAGCATAGGTGGACTGAAGATGACTGAGGTAAGAGAAACCCTGGAAGCAGCTCAGCTGGATCCTTGGAGATCTAAAGCACGACGGATGTTGACAGAAAAATGCATCACAGTGCAGATCCATTTAATTCAGGGGAGCTTGGTGGGGATGGCAGCAGTGGGAGAGGCAGTGTAGGCGTTTTTCCTACATTCAGTAACATCCAGTATGCATTCAGACGTTATTTCAAGCCCTGCAAAGTGCGACTGCTAAGCCGTTCAACATTTTAAAGGTTGCTTGGTTAAGAAGTATAAAACAATTTCTCAAGTTTTATTTCTGGAAACCAGGAAACAAAAAATAATATTGGAAAACCAAAAAACCATTTTTTTCCCAACCCTTTTTCTTCACAATTATAATTTTGGGCACTCTATTAGAAAAGAAAAGAAAAATTGGCATTGTACTTGAGATTCTGTTGTATGTTTTCTAGCATTAGAGTGGTTTTAAATCATTTCACATTATAAAGCCTAGCATGAAGAAAGTTAAACGAGCAAAGTGGTTCAATTATTGGGTTTTAATATGGTATTTTAAAGTTTCAACAATATAAACTGGTGGTATGTTTTATTCCAGGAGGATGCCGTATCGGCTTGGACTGAACAATTAACACTGAGGGTGACTGCCACGCTGCAGGCTGTGCCTGGAATGACAGTTTCTACAATGTAACACAAGCCACCAGCGCACTTAATTATTACCAACTTATTTACCACAGAAACACTCTAGCCATAGCCATGCTGTAGAAACAGATTTCATTTTGGCTAGGCTTGAGTAATGCAAGTAACACTGCTAGACTAAAAGAGCTACCGAAGGGAAGAGACTACAGTAGGGCAGCTATTTTTCTCCTTCCAAACAAGATTTGAGTGCTGTTGGCGGGGAAAGTCTAGGACATTTTTCTAGAGCAGCTCTGCATAGTAGCACACCGGTGATGGGTAAATAACTAAGCTCTTTAAAAAATAGTTGTCTAAAGAAGCACTTTTGCGTTCTGGAGATGTATGTTTATACTCTCGCACTGCAGCTGTAGATGACCTGAAGAGCGACCTGCTCAACAGAACAAGCAAAGGAGGGAGCAGTGAGCACTTCTTTTGTCAGTCATTTTCTCTCTTTCCTTCGCTGGGAGAGGACAGCAGTTCTGGAGGAAGGTCCTTCCGTAGCACAGTGCAGCTGTTCCTCCTGGGGCGTCCCTGAAATGAATTCATCACCTGACATTTATGACATCGTGGCCTGTTGCCGTGGCACCCAGCCATTTCACGCGTATCACACATGCAGCATCCCTGCTTTCAGAGCAATAGCCAGCCTTGAAATGGGCGGTAGGGTGTGTTCATGTTGGAACTTCTGAGTCCAGCAGTGAGCACAAAAAAAGTCACATAACAAAGTTCAAAGGACCAATAGATAGCGATAAAACCAGCCACCATGAGTTTTGGTCAGCTGCAGGGCTTCTCGGGGGAGGTGTCAAGGAAAGGCTTCATGTGTGCCCCTGGAACACCCAGGAGGGTGACACAGAAACAGGGCCGCAAACCAGCTGTGGTGCTGCTGACACAGCTCTGTGGCAGAGCCGTGTGAATGTTACGCTCAGGAAGACTCAGTGTAACAAATGCTTTCTTGGCTCTAGCACGGGATCATACAGCATTACCCGAAATCCTAAATTCAACAACAGATATATAGAGAACTGCCAAGAAGTCATGAATATTGCTAACTTCCCAGATGTAATAATTACGTAACGCCTGGTTTGGGCTTTTTTTTTTTTTTATTATTCCTTTTGGTTTACATTCCTTCTCAGATTTATACTCTGCAGTCATGCAAGGACTATTCTGTTTGGAGCGATTCATCAACCTTTGGTGTTCCAAGCCCATTGCGCCATAACTGGCTGAAGTTTTAGCTGAACCTCACCACTTTGCCTGAAAGGAGAACAGTGGAAGGGGAGCCTTCGGTTATTACTCAACCACTTCATGGAATACGCTACAGACCAGAAGTGTGGCCTTTGATGAATTATTTCTTAAGTAAAAACATACTTCAGGCACTTACTTCTGTCACAACAGTAACTCTTTTCCTTGTCTCCAGGGGGGAGGATATTACAAAACCTCAAGATACCCTGCATTTACATTTTTGGAGCTCTCTGACAGAGGACAACTTAAACTTGTAGCAGTCTTGGTATTTTATTATGCTTCGCGAGAGAGAAGTGGGCCATGCAGTCTTAGTTAGCAGAAGTGGGGGTGACAGGAAATGGAATTTGCTTTAAAGCGGAGCCTAATTAGTTTCTGAAACGTATCAGATGATGTGGTTGCCGGAGGTAGCAAAAACTAGACATGATGACCCATGAGATCTTTTCCTGCCCAGTGCAAAGGATGGGAATAAGACTTAACAATGTGACAATCAAAATTAACGAAATACAAGGCCCGGACTTTTTCTTCCTGCCTGCCTGTGCGTATCTAGACCAAAAAGGCTGCCTGAATCTTGGGCCTCCAACTCCTGCCATGGTTCACATCGAAACAAAAGTCGTGAACCTGAACTGTGCAAGTACATTCCTTGGCAAAGTATCTGCAGACCTGCACACTCAAGACACTAACTTTTACACAGAAAGTAGCAATGAAAGAAGATCATTAGAAATCTTGGGACAAGCCCTTCCATGGGTCACACCGAAACGAACATCACTTTCTACATTCTGCAAGGAAAATAAACACATGCTTTTCTAAATGTTTGGCAACAGAGAAAGCTGGCTAACTCACCTGATGAAAGAAGAAACGCAAAGGGATTGTTTTTATACCAAAGCAGGAAAAATCCTTGAAGGCTCCGAGCGCTATGAACACGTGCTCATAAATTCTCTTCCAACGGTGGCAACGTTGCCTTACAAATGCTTAGGCCACCGGAGTTTGCCATCCCTAGACCTGCTCATCCAATTGCACCAGTGAGTGCTTCCCTTAAAGCTTTTCACAACAAACAAGCTGGGTTCCATCAAAGAGCTTAACAGTAGGGCTCCTCCAGCTTGGCTCCTACTGACTCAAGAGTGAGGGAGCGGTCACACAATTAAGAGCTGCTGGCAGACCTCGATGGCAGCAAACTTTGGTGGAGTTGAGCCACAGGGGCAACTCCTATACCCAGGAGAAAAGGATGCATGGCATAGCCAAAAGCTGAACCTCAGGCCTGATATTTCAATCTTGATATTTCATGTAAACATTAGATTTTTAATGTTTACATTAAGCAGATTCTAAAACTCCCTACGAACAGATCAACAGTCTAGTTCGCTTCCTATACCATCACCCCATGGCAGCTGTCTAGAGGACAGTATAAGAAAATTCCATGAATGAAGCAATATTTAATTATCCCTTCCCAGCTTCCAGCAAGGTGAAGCTTATGGACAGCCCAAGACAGTGGCATAACTTAATTTTTCACAGCCCCTGATAGAATTTTGCCTCACATCTTTATTGAGCCCACATTTTGCTAAAGTGTTGCTTAGATTCAAAACCTAAAAATTAAGGAGGACCACTTCAAACTCTGTTTGGAAAAAATCCCTTCCAATCCTTTCCAATTTTCTCATCCCTTCCTCCAAAGGTATTTATTGGGGATTGCTGTAAACAACAGCCATGGGGATAGCAGGTTTGTGTATTTTGGCTTTTCAAAAAGCTTTGTAGGCAAAAGATCTTAGTGCAGTTTAGGGAACCAGCAGTGGTATTGGCATCATTAGGCTGAAGAGTCTTTTAAAAAACTATGTATGTTCTCACTTACTCTGTTTGCTTGCTTTCTTTGAAGAAAATGATTCATGATTGAAGGGGAAAAAATCCTTCTGTGACCCTGCAATTAATAGAATCCATGCACAGAGAATCTCGATTACACACTCAAAGCTCAAGATGAGCAAAGTTTTTCTCCCCTTTTGGTCAAGCAAGACTTTTGAGCTGCTCTTGCCCTGCAGAAATTAATAGTTGAGGCTGCTGCATGTGCACTCACCTACTTCACAGAATGGACTGAGACCAAGCAATTCTTCCACTACGATATCCAGGTCTCCAAGAGAACACCCAGCTAAGAGTGTTGCACTCTGCCACCTGCCCACCCAGAGCTGCCCACCACTGCACATGCCTCTGCACACCAGCCCAGCAATTCCAGCTGTGTAAGAATATATGAAGGGATGGGAGGCCTTGAACTTCATACTCTGGCTATAAGCACCCTTCAGGAGCAGCCAAGAGTCCCTCACAGGCTGCTGTTCTACCTAGGAGAAAGCCCATAAGAATTTCTTTCCTTTGGGCTACGCAGGCAACGTCACAGGAGACAAGAGAGCAGGTCAGACAGGGTAAATGGTTGACGAATTAGCACACAAAAGCAGAAAAAGAATTTTGCCACAGCATGAATGGATTATTTATCAAATAGTATATTGCCCAGTAACTTATGCTTTTAAGAAACCAGAAGGAAAACAGGGTTCTGGATATTTCCTTTTGACAAGACTGTATTTTACATTTTGGGCAATAATCTTGGTCCCTCTGTAATTCTTTCAGCCAAAATATTCAGACCGGCATGCCAAAAAAAATCATACTTAAAAATCCAAATTAAGGAGCTGAATCAAAGTGTCTTGCTTTTCTCAATTTCTGTTCAAAGAGCTGGACTCTTATTAATGCAATAAGAGATGCAGATGCAAATATTTGAGATATATTTCATATAATGAATAAGCGAGAAGCTTTTGCAAAGAGAAAAAGACATGAATGAACAAATCCATATGGATTATATATGTGTTCATCCTTCACAAAGGCTGTTGTGGATTTTAGCTTGCTTTTTATTAAAGCTTCATTTCAGTACAAGATGGTTGCAGCTAGCCATTATACAAGACTACCATCAAAAAGGATGCACACTTACCAATAAGGTTGACTAAAAGAAAAGTTATGCTCACCAAAATTGTTTCCTTTCTTTTCAGTTTGCCTACACACACAGACATACGAAACTGTCAGCTGCTTTATGGGAAAATAATTCTAATAAGATGTGTGTCCTTGACAATGTCACCAATGCACGAGTAAGCAGTTTTTCTTTTAGTAGGAAAAAGGAAGGTCATTGCTTCATTTGTATGTTAAATTTGCCCGTTCTGAAAGTTATTTACATTTCTCTTCAGAATGGTTTCAGTAGAAAAGACCATTTTTCTTCAAAGTGTCTTCAACCAATCACAAACTCTTCTGCAGATGAGGCTGATTTGCATATTTCCATGTAGCAAATGAAGAAACTAGTTCCTGAAATTAAGACTAATTGTTTGTATGTCAACTTGTACTTGCCACTTCAGGGTGTAATTCCTTCTACGGGAGCTGGGAAAAGCTCATGAGAACCAGCACCACCAGGAAGTGAGGAATCCCCTTTGGGCACAACTGTAGCTGGTGTAACTGAAAGCCTGACATTCTGGACAAGGAAGAATCAAGCCTGCAGCATCACAGGTGCATTCTAATCAAAAGGCTGGCATAACATCAGATTGAGGGGCGCAAGAAAAGTCTACATGGTCCCATGATTGAGGATTGCAGCATAAAACATGTGCAAGAAAAGTGAAGGGTACAGATATTCTGACTGAACAGCCATTTTTGAGTTGCAGTTGCATTGCTTCCATGATGACATGTTTTTATGTGAGATATGTCTTAGAAAGTAAAATGACATGGGAGATGGAGTAAAAGTGAAATCCAATCTGCAAGTTCCACTGAACTACCAGCAAAACAAGACATCTGGCCAACTACCAGCAACAGCCCAACCCCTGAAATTCATAAGCAGTATAGAGATTAAGTGTGCAGTGGCGTATTCCTCCCTTTCAGGCCTTAGTACATAGTTCCTAGGAAACATTTGATCCAGTTCTCTCTACTTTCAACCTCATAAAGCCTAGCAATCTCTCCCAGAAATACTTAAAAAGAACCAAAGGCAACAAAATTTCTTTCATGTTTTATCTGAAGTAGGAAAGGAATTCTATGTTAGCCTTGTATGAAGTCTTTACAAATACTTTTGGACACCAGAACCAGTTGGATGCAGAAACAACTGCAGCAAGAACTGGGAATTGGGTTGAAAAGTAGGAATAGCATAGTCCTACCCATCCTCTCTTTCTTTTGTACTGAACTGCACAGGGGAGACACCATCACCACACTGGAAATAGTTCAAATAGGAACAGAGAGATCCATGCAGGTTAATCTGGGACAGGGTTTTCCCCCAGTAGGTGCACTGGTCCTCCTGTTCAGTTTGTTCCATACCGTGTGCGTGTGTGGTATTGACTGGCATTCCTGTGAAAATCCTGTCACCACTATTTGTGCTTCTCAGTATGATAAAACCGTCCTTGCTCTAAGTTTGACATTCCTTAAGCAAAACCATAGCTAAAAGAAAGCTTTAGCATTTGAGAACTGGAGTGCTGAAATATAGACAGTTGCTTATAAAAAAATAAAAATAAATTACGAGGTATTATAAAGAGAATTTATTTGGTTAACAAAAGGAAACCCAAACAAAACACTGAATTTCTGACAAAACCTGCCAAAAACAAGAGAGAAGACAAACACAGGACTGCTCACAGCACTTTTCTCTCTCCTGTCCCACACAAGTTTTTCAGATTAATCACACCAGTAATAAATCATGGAGACTGGGGGCTTTTAATTTCAGTGTTCAATTTATCTGTCTCATCACACCTAAAGTGAAGGAGGTGGAACTGAAAGCAAAATGCTGCTTCCAAAAAACCATAGTTACTACTAGTAAAAGTAAAGATGTTCAAAACTGCACCACAGACTTGCTTGGTGCAGCTGGCTGCTGCTAGAGGGCACAGGAACTGTTGGTGTATATTACAAACTACACATGCTACAGAGATACACTGGACACAATGGCCATGAACTGAATTTAGAATTTTAGTTGTGACCTTCCTCCGTTGCCAAAAAGGCATATAACTGTTTGTCACAATTAAAAAAGCATAAGGTTCTTTAGTCCTGGCACAGAAACGCTGCTTCATCCAAACTACAGCCCTTCAGCACACACTGACATGTAGCAGAACCACTTCCTTGGAAGTGTTCAGGATACATTTTCTAAGGAGTCATCAGTATTAAGGGACCAATTCTGCCTCTCTTACACAGACCACTGGAGTGCTTCACTCTGCCTGGTCAGCTATTAGTGGAGCAAGCACAACTGATCAATAAAGACTGACCAAAGTGGAGCCAAACAGCCTGCACAGATGGGCAAGAACACACAGAGGCACATCTCACTTGCCTGTGTTTAAGCTTTGTGCATGTTATATGCAGGCGGGCATGGGAAAGCTGCACCGAAAATAAACATAGCCCTCAGGGCTATATGGCTTCTACACCTCCACATACAGCACACAGACATATCCTTAGTCTGTTAGACTAATATGTCTTCTTTAAAACGTCAAATCAATTAGATGCTTTTTATCAGAATGGCAAAAATCACTGTAGGCATTGGTCCCAAGTGTGCTTTGTCCTCTTACGTTTCTCTTCTGCTAAACAGATCTCTAACAGACAGGGCCACATCAGGCTTCTCCCTCACTTTCCCCACCCCCTCCATTAAAACATTTTTCTATGTAATTTTGCTTCAGAATCCAACTGCTGCCAAAGAAGTATCAGTCTGGAAGAAAAACTTCCTGCTTTATTATAAACCTTTGAAAAAGAATTCAAATGGCTGAGCTACAGTAATTTGATATGTTGTATCTTGGCCAGTGGGCTCCTGGTTCTCAAAAAAAATAATAATATCAAAGATTAGCAGACATAACACTTGGAGCTGTGCTACCTTAAACAGGATCCAAATGCTACTATGTTAAATAAGACTGAAAAACGAGACTACCCAATTTCCTAAATGGGAAGAGCAGACAGTTCCTATGGTCTTTTTCCTTTTGGCATCGCTTTAAGCCTTCCACAGTTGACTGAGCATATACATTGCTATGTTTCTTGCAAGCATGGTAAAGGCAGGAGGGTATCAAATGAGTGGACCAGGTTTGGTATTACTGTCCCTCCTACTACTGCTTGACAACTGTATACAGGTAGAATGGACTGTGGCCCTTGCTGAGAGACAGTGTAAAAGGAAGGCAGGACAGAGAAACACGCTGCCCTTGCCGGTCTCTGCCCCAAAACCCAACCAAAGCCAACATTTGCAGTTTGTTCTTTCAGCAGCAACACCTGACCGAGGCACCCATCCCTACAGCTCTGTGCCGGGTCAGAGCACAGCCCAGCTGCTTACTCACAGCTTAAGGGGAATAATGGGCCAGTATTTGGGCTGCTTTTTGTCACAGTTTCTATCAAAGGTAAGTTGCATGGCAGCCTCCATCGCCTGGATTTTGGCAGCTTCAGCACCATAAAGTTTCTTCATTTCTGCCATTCGCCTCTCCCCGGGCCTTTCTGCAGGAGGCTCCACAGAACGTCCTGTCCTTTTGTGAAGGTCTTGATCAGCCTCCACATACTGGTCCTCAGCTTCCAGCTGCTGCTGTCTCCCTAGACAAAGAAACCACAAGAGATGTAAATTACTCAGCTATCAATCAATCACATTTTATGTTATCTTTTAAAATATTATGTGTGCAGGGTCTAGACGGCCAACATCCACACATTCTGTTTATTCTGTCATGCTCATTATGTATAAGAAATTCCTACTAAACACCACAATAAAGCCAGAAGTGGAAGAAGTGGGGAGAAGAGAAGATGATGTTGGAATTGAATCTTAAAATCGGAGAAAACCTCTGTATTAGTGATAACAAGTAAAACTAAGCACTGCTTCATTTCTCTCCGACATACACACACGTGCTGAAAAGGAAAAAAAAAAAACAAACTGAAAAACACCCCCAAAAACCTCCCACTCCTCCCAAAAAACCAAATATCAAAGAAGAGAGTTGTTTCCAAAGTAATGACTTAGCAGCCGAGATAAAGAAACAACGGGCTGGATGATAGAACTGGAGCCAAGAGCAAATGGCATCAGTTACTATATGAAAATGAACAAATCGCTCATGTACATGTCTGCTGTGAAATGCATCCAACGAAACACAGCTGCAAGCACTGCGTTTAGATAAACTACACAACCCCATCCATTTCTCAAGGCTTGCACAGTTCAAAACTGCAAGCACTACTGCTATTGCTTTGAAGACAAACCGAAACAGTACCCAACATAAATACCTGCAGCACATCTTTTAAACAGGATTTAAAACAGTTCAGAGGGGTGAAACACTTGGACCAATTTGTCATCCAAAATCCCCTTTGTAAGCTTAACTGGGAAGCACAAACTTTGATTCTGCGTTTCCAAACATACCTCCACTTTCTGGATACCTTCTGATGGATAATAACGCTCTATGCAGATAAAAAAGTTCAGTGTTACACAGGACTCCCCTCTTACGGGGGTGTTTCTGTACGATGAAGAAAATCATCTGGCAGTTGTTGAACTCCACCTACCACTAACAACTGATGGTTCTCCAAAACCACATCACAGAAATAGCTCACTACTACGAAGGGCACTTTTTAATTTATTTTTAAAGCCATGAAGAGAGACAGAGTGCCCACTCTGCATTAGCCACATACAGGACATGCTTCTCAGTGCTTGGTGCAACGTACCTCTTCCTTCTTTCCCCGAAGACCATGAGTTAGCTTCCACAAAACACATGACATCTGCAAATCCTAACCCAAAGTTAAGTATCCTGACATATCTGTGTCAAACACCTGCAGTTTATTTTTACACTGGAAAGTACTGTCCAGCGCAGCCAACTGACTGTTTGTCAGCCTTACTAAATGAATTATCTCCTGTACCTCATTCACAGAAAACAGATATTTAAAACGCTATAATGAGAAACTTCAATTCTAGCATCTGTTTGACAGGGACACAGAACGGTTTTGTCCTGTCATTTCAAACACCATCCACAGTTCTGTGTTGGTAGTTGGAAGGTGGGAGTGCTTGAGGGGCTGTTTGCAACCTATTCCAGACAGCAATTTCACTTTCTGTAATTTTGCTTTAAGGGCACACCCCTGAATGTGTGCTGCACTGCCAGAATTCATGAGGAAACATACATTAGAGTCCATATGCGTTTTTGGAAGAGTGGGATTTATTTGGTGTGAGGCCATTTTAACCAGAAGGCCTGAATTAATAGAAGTAACACTGCCTGCAGAGAGCCCAGCACTATGAGGACAGGCGATAGCACCCAGGCTATGTCTACTCTGGCATCCCACTGGAACAAACTTCCTGGGACATCAGGCTGCCCACAAGTAGGTAACACGCTTTTAAGCAGGAACCTGATGGAAATTACACTGAATAGTGTTAGACAGCAAACAAAAACCTATGCTGGAAAAACAACGTCTCCCACCGGAGATTACTCAGCAGACCTCTGGCAGGGCAATGATTCAAACTCTCTTGTGTCATAAACTTAATTCCTGGTACTTCTGTATTGCCCATGGAATTTTTTTATTCATTACTTCCCTAGCTGCATGCTAAAGCCAGCTGCTTCCTTGCTTGCTGTAGAATGCTCTCCAATAGTTCATTGCACATAATAACACTTAAGAAAAATTAATTTCTCTGGAGACAGATAATGAATTCTTCTGTTTTGAAATTAAGTGGGTCTCCAGCAGAAGCTTTTTGGTGGATGAGTGGATTACAGTTTAGTGTGCATCAATCTCCATTTTGTAGCACAGAGTAGTTCATAAAGCCACAGATCCTAAGGTTAGTAATCAAAATAACAATAACAATTTAAATTCCATTCTCAAAATTATGTAATGGATATCTGGAACATATATTTTACTTTACACTAATCATGTATACTGCCCTCAAACTGACTTGTACTATTCCACAGCTACAGGTTAAAAAATTCCCAGAGTGAATTACAGACACATAAATCAGCTCTACAGAGTCCAGGCAGAGGCTGGGGAGAGAAATCTGCTAAACGGACCCACAGCCTTTTGTACCAGAGGCTGAATTTGAGCACAGAACAGGGCAGCTGTGCTGGTCATACCCCTGCAGCCGTGTGGAATATGCTGCAGTTTCCAATCAGGTATTTATGGAGAGATACCACCATGACAAACTCCACTGTCAGCGATGGCATTATTTGCTGTCATGGAAGATCAAGGTAAAAGAAGCCATGGAAATAAATGGGTATGTAAATTACCAAAGTAGCATTTCCATCTAAACCCAGAGATAAGAAATAGAAGACGGCAGAAAGTTTTGTCATCTGGAGATGCACCCTAAAATGTCTTTGGCGGGGCTGGGACAGTGCAACTGTTCTTACAGCAGTCTGGGTTCTTTCCACTACTTCAAACTTTATTTAAAAAACAATAAAAAGCAATGCAACTTTTGCTAAATGTGCAACTATGTCTTCATCAAAGAGATGACAACAAGCATCTGACAATGGAAAAAAAAAAAAGAAAGAAAGAATTATAAACCGTCTCTAGCCCTCAACCTACAGGGGCAACCAGAAATTCTCTGAAGGAAGCACCCAATATTCATCCATGAATTAGGTAGCAAGGTCTATCAAAACACTAATTCTCAGCCCGCAGTAATGATGTCCTCAGCTCATTCTCAAATCAGAGTTTCACGCTCTGAAATCATAAGTCATTGTGCTGCCAAGTTATAATATAAAACAATTTTTTACACAATTCTAAGTAATTTTACACAATCCTTCCACTTTACACAGACTAAAATAAATGTCCTTTCTTTTACAGCATTTATATATTCATTTAACTACTGGCAAGCTTCGCCCCATCATGGAACAGTATTTTGCAAATCTTCACAAGGCATGGAAGCAGCTGCAGTGGTGGTTGGTTCCTGAATAAAGGAAAAGCATTGCTGCTATTTTCCTAATTGGCCCATTCCATTTCTTCCCAAAGATGCTCCTCCTCTCTTGAAACTCATTTCAGAATTAGCTTATTCCTACTGAGTCTAGTTCTGCCAGGAAATCCAGTTAAGACATCTTTTCCCAAACACAATAACTAGCCTTTTTTCTTCACCTTTAAGGAATACTGAGATCTCTACCTCAGTCATATTGTATCCTGGGACACTATGAGTGATTCCAGTCCTTTTGAAAGACAGTTTTGGCTTGCTGTTCCCTTCCCCATGCACTTTTCCCACCATTTACACATGACTTTTCACCTAGTATATCCCAGATTAAAAGAAAAATGAACAAATATAGATAACTACCTCCACCCTCAGGGACTGCCAAAAGCAGGATAAACAGTAACTAGTATCTTAGCTATTCACTGCATTTGGGGCTTCTAATGCACAGAAACGCCCTCTTACACACCTTCAGCAAAACTATGACCTAAGCCCTTCAAGATGTATGTTATTTTCCCCATAGGCCCTTAGATACTCAGATGTCTTATTCCTTTTATTTTATAAAAAGGAGGACATCAGATACTTTCTGAAGTTTGATCTACTTTGCTCTTCTCTCTCTGCAATATCCTTTCAGAAGCTTAAGCAGTAATGAAAAAAAATCCTCTGTGAAACTCATCCTGTTCTTATTAAAGGGAAAAAAAAATAACAAAACAAGGAAAAGACCAACCTCAAAACCAAAACCCAAATAAATTCCCTTATTTGGAGAGAAGCCACCATGGAGAGGCTTTTCAACATTAAAAGAAGATAAAAGTAGGGAGGGTAATTGTGTTGAATTTTTAATGAAAGATTCATACCCACCATTGTGGGTTTCTTGTCCCATTTTTAGCTCTTAATATTTATACATCCAACGCTTAGCTCACTGTAGGCAGTGATCATGTACAATCTGATGATGTTTCTTACACACCGATCTCCACAATCCTCTGGGTCCACACGCTCCGCAGTCTGCCATGTTCCTGGGCTCTGCCCCACATGACGGCAACTACAGCAAGAGACCTAAGGCTTGCTCCCCATAAGTATCCAGTGACTTCTACTGACTTTCAGTTTTTTGCTTAGTTTGCAAATTACTCTTCAAGGATATATTATGCTTTCCCTAGCCTTGATCTGATTTTTATTTACCATGATTTCAGACTGACCTATATACCCTGTTCACATCTTTGCCTGCTTATTTCAGCTGATGAATGATTTTCTGTTACTGCTGCATGTGCACTTTCTGAGCTCTCTCATCTTGTCTCAAATGCTACCTGAGCTCATCTTGAGCAGCCCACACTAACAGAGTTAAAAACACTACCCATTTCTACCAATTAAAAACTCCTAGTTCTCTCTTTGAATGCCACTTCCCACAAGCCTATCTGCTGTGTTAAATACTCTGCCCACACAGGCTTCTCAGTGCAAAATGCCAGCTTCTTCACCTCCCTAGAACAGCTAAGTACCTTTAACATAAACTTGCGTATGAGTTTCTCTTAAGTGAGAGCATCAGACAACTTTATGATGCCCATACTTGCATGAGCTAGGCATACAATGGGGAAAACCAAAATCTTTGCCCAAAGAAATTCCAACAAAATAAGGATTTAAATCTGAGGATTTGTAAACAGGATATTCAAGGAGTTTAATTTCTACAGAGCTCTTTATTTCCAGAGGGCTGACATCTCAAGCGCTATTCTTTATCAAGAACAAAGCTTTACAGGACAAGAGCTTCCATCAGTAGGATCCTGTAAAGATAAAATATTCTGGGTTGCCCAAAACAGCACAGACTTGCTTGCTGGAGGATTACTTTGGAACACTAAGCAACTTTCAGAAATTGTGAAAACACACTGGAGGAAGAGAGTGATGATTTTATAGCTTAATGAACATCCTCACTCCAGCTGCAAGTTGGTCTAGGGAAAACACACTTGGGTTTTCTTTTCTTAACTTCAAAACCTTGTGCTTGCAAAAATTGCAACAAAAGGATTATTGATCACACAACGTAACTTTTTTTTAATTGCAGAAATTTGATCTTCAAAGAAGTGGAGACCGCCAGGCCGGATCTTACCACAGCAGCAGTCCAACCTATGCAGAAGCATCAAATGCCATAGCTGGCTTTTAAACAGTAATTTGTAATAAAAGTGTCTTTTTTTTGGAGGGGGGGTGGTGGGTGAGGGTAATTGCCTGCAATGATAAACTCTCAGTCACCAAACTCACAACCACCGTAAAAGAGAACTAGCACAAACGCTGAAGGTATTAAAACCCCAAGCATCTTCACTAACAAGTTTTCCATCTGGTAGTTGAGGAGGGAACGAGTTAAAAGAAATTGAATATTTCACCACATATATCTACAAGCAAAGCAATATTCTCAAGAAAAAAAGAAAACGTTCTGTTACAGGCTTTGAAGTAAGAGCAGATGTGATTCCTTGGCAGGCTTGTGGCCGTCTGAAACCATAGTTCCATGGACATTTTTCTTTCTACAGCTGCAAAACCAGCTTATGCAGTTTCTGCTCCTCTCCTTCTCCCTGAGCTGCGTGCTCCCAGGCCCCTCAAGGATGCCATTGTCTATGGGGCCACACAATGAATCCTACAGAAAAAAACCCCCAAACAACCCCAACAAGTTGTATTTAACCCTGGTGGTCTTGGCACCACACATGCTGAACTAAAGGGAGCACTGCAGTGGAAGTGAATGGCTAGAAACAAAAATTGCTTAACCTGGCTTTGGTACTGAGAAGTGCTCATTGAAGCACAACCCAACTGAAAACCTACTGGTAAAAGCAGGAAATAGTCTGAAGGCAAGAGTGTGTGCTCCCCAAGAAAGACACAGTTGCAACAGGCAGCCTCAGCAGACAGAAAGCAGATTTGGCAAACCTGAAGCACTCTGTTTAATACCTTCTCTTCCACTATAATACACATTTTCTACACATTTTACAGAGGACAGCTCTGTAGAAACAGGGCAAAGTTACTTACCAAGACAGCAAGTGGAGGAAAACTATCTTTGAAATCAAAATTAGTAGAAAGCCAGGACGTAAAGTTAGAACCAATGTGTTCCACTTCCAGGTTTGCTACTGTGTGCTATGTATCACTGTCAAGTTAATTAGACACATGCCTCACTGTAATGAATCTGTAAAATGAGTCTCATACTTTCCTACCTGACAGAGAGTTAGTTTTAAAGAATGAATTATCTCACATTAGTTCAAAATCTATGGGTTAAGTAACTGGTACAAAGTTACACAGTTAACTAGAGAATGAAGGAGCTGATTTCTGCTTTAGAAATAGGATTAAAAACCAAGGAGGGTTGTCTTGTGGTCTCCAAAACAAACTGCCAAAGGTCCTAGATGGAAACAATACAAGCCTTCAGGTCTATGTTTACACTAGCAGTAGGCAACACTGGTTACTGCCCAGCCAAACAACAAATCACCTTTCTTTTATTTTCTTCTATTACCTGCCACAATGAAACCCTTAAGAAGGGATATTCTTATCCCTAACCAGAAAATGAACTGAAACAATCAAACATGAAGCAACCAGGTAGCTCAGCAGAGCTTCAAGTGAAAGCCTGTTCTAGAAATCTGAATGCTCTACGTGCAATCCATAATCAGGTATATGTGCATCTAGGATATAAAACACACCGGTGAGTGCAGCTTGACCTGGGATCTGCATCTCACCAGGGACACCAAGGTGTCCAGACTGTACGCTTGTGCCATCTGACGGAAGTAAGCAGCCAGGAAGCTGCTGACCGACCACTGCTTAGACATTAGTACAGGGATCAGGCACTGGCAGCTGCCTCCAGTAAGGATCAAGTCTACAGCAATAAGATTAAATACAAGACCAGCTGACTCTGCGCTCCCATCCCCCTAAACAACTCCAATCTGTCGCTGATGGCAACAACGCTGACACTAGACAAAGACACCGGTCCTAGAGTAAACAGAAGGATTACTTAAATCTATATATAACTGTATCCATATATACACACACATATGTGGCACAGTCAGAGGAGACTGAGGAAGGAAACGTTTGAATTTAAAAGTGCTTCTTTCAAAGCAAACCAGCACACTGAAGAAACATGAGTTTCACAATCTTTTCTTTTACATGTGCCCTGCACAGAAATTAAGCACATACACTTGGAAGAAAGTGTTCCATGATGTAC
Source organism: Nycticryphes semicollaris (assembly GCA_013400055.1). Lineage (NCBI taxonomy): Eukaryota > Metazoa > Chordata > Aves > Charadriiformes > Rostratulidae > Nycticryphes > Nycticryphes semicollaris. Next base: position 262,425 of record VXBJ01001857.1, on the reverse strand, counting down.
AGAGTGCAAGACATAAGGTGATACTACAAGTTTGGTGCTTTTGGGCAAAAGGAAAAAAAAAAAAAGAAAAGAAAAGAGAAGTAAGTAGCCTGTAACATCTTCTAAATCAAACTCACACATTGGAACTTTACACTGAAATGCCTTTCTTGACTCCAGCCCCAAACTCCACTGCTGGTTTCAACTTTGCCTTATTGTATCATACAAGAAATCAGCTCAGTGATATATGCAGGGAAATCTGCAACTTTATAAAAAACATTTAGAAAAAAAACTTTTCGAAGCAACCTGTAATCATGTCATTGATTTTCTGAAAGGAGGCACACAGGCTGAGAACCAACCTTTCAGTCAGGTGGCAGGTCTGTAATTTAGTATTACTACAGAGATGCAGAATTAAATAACAATCTCTGAGTCAGACAAAATTAATTTCAGCAAGTAAATATGCATTTTTTCCTGCTGCTATGCTGTTAGTAACTAGTGTGCTGCCTGACCAATCATTCTGAAAGTGCTATCTGGAAATTGGGTCAAAGTAAAGGACTCAGCAAAATGTATCACCATATGTAAAAGAAAGGGCTGAGAGGTAGCTTTGGAAACTTAGATTACCTCTGACCTAAGTTTCCCATTGCTCATTTCACCATTCTAGTAAATTAAATGAAACATAATTAAATGCATGAGGATAATTGCTACGGCCAGTTTTAAAACACAGGAAAAAATATTGGGAAAATATGCCAGAGCAAACCTGCAGGTGTGTGTCCACCCGTACCTTCCGCAAAAGGGAAATGTTTGACCTGAGAAATAATTCAGGAATCGGTTGCTGGAGTAGAAGCCTGAGTATTGCCCCCTTTCAACAAGGCAGCTGGCATCCTGCCCTGCAGCTAGTTGCGCTTCTTCCCAAGTGAGAGCTCCATGTCTCCCCCTCTGTCACTTCAATGGGGCAATTCACACATGAAGGAAGTGACTTGATGGAGAGAACACTTCCCACGAGGGGAGCCATCAGACTACAAGCCTGTCTAGCCTGGTAACTAATGCCAAGGGAAGAATGCAAAAGCGGGGAATGCAAACAGCTACACACCACCAGCTTTACCTACTGAGAAATTAAGAGAGCAGAAAAAGGCAGATACTTCTTCCTGCACGCCTCCAAAGCCAGCCAGATGCTCTGCCATCTACCACCTCACCGTCTCCTCCCCTGATGCGTCAACACATGATGCAGTCTCCATAGTCTGGACTCTTAGACAATCTTTCAGCCTCCGTGCCACCATACCAGTGGCCAGAAATCCCAAAGCAATGACAACTGTTCAATTTTAAAGCAAGCTCTCTAATCCTGCTCAACACTCACATCAGAAATTGCAGACCTAGAAATGAAGGTGCTCTGCAAGGCTTGTGCAGAGTCAGAGAACTGCACGGGTTTGTTAGCATTTGAACAACCACATTAAAACTGAGGCCCAGCATGCTCCTTGGAGACCGAGATTCCTTGGCAAAAGTTTCTCCAATTTCTGCAAATACAGAGCTGACTTTTAGAGCAACAACCACCGCTCCAGCAACTACAACTGAGATTAAACCCAGGAGATTCTTATCCAGCTAAATAGGAACAATCAATAGTATAACACCCATGTTATTTATTTCAATACAAGCATCCATTTAAGATTTACTCTTCATTTTACATTGCCTGTATGATTTCACTGTACTGCAAAGCAGTGTTCTGACAATTTAGACACATGTCTAATATGTCAGGGGGAAGCTCTGATAATCCAGATAAACAGGTTTGGGTGACTTGGAGGTCAGTAACAATTCTAACACCAATGAACAACTGGATCAACCTGTCCCGAGTACTTCATTTGCCTGCAGCACAACAGTTTCTCAGTGTGTCGTTCTATCTATCAGCCTTCTCTATTTTCCTGACAGACAGGGAAGTACTGTCACCCCTGTATTACGTGTCCAAATAAAAGGAAAATAGATGAACATTCCTAGTGCAGGAGGTGCTTTAGATTCCTTGGAATGGGATTCCTGGCAGATCATCAGGAGGTAGCACAACTGCTCAACCCAGTCACTGGGAAAGATAAAAGTGACAATGTTGCCTTGCACCTTGGAGTTCAAGATGTGTCATCCTTTGAGAATAAATGACTAGCTACGTCCTTCCTGGAAGTTATGGTTGGAGGAAAAAGATTATTATTTTGGATATCTGTTTCTAAATTCCAGCTGCCTTAAAAGCTTTTGTGGATCTAGTCCTAAATGGCACATTCGAGATCATGACGGAAGTCTGTAAAGGCCACACAAGTCTGAGATGGATAGCCTAACTGCCTCTGTCTCTCTCACTAGATTTTCTGTATGTGAGGAAATCAGTTTTGAAAAGACCTGGGCAGATGGAAGTCTCCAAACTCTCTGTTTCTGCCTCCACAGCAGAATGACAACGACGTGGATGCTTCTGATAAAACCAAGGCACAGTGAGAGATGATGAAAATGGGGCCTCTGAAGTCTCGGTATTAACAACAACCCATCAAAATTAGCAGCAGTGAAAGATGTGTCTCCAAGCAAAACCGTACAAGAGGTTTGCTTTAGAACAGAGACCTAAAACGTGTAACACTTGAGACATTTTGCTGCCATTCTCCGTTGCAGATTCTGAGCAGATTTTGTAGAGAAAAAGCATAGAAAACACACATCATTACATCCTTTTCTGCCTTGGTCCTTGACAAAGTTCTCCACAATCACGCCAGTGCTGTACACCCTGAAACTTTAAACATTCTTGCTACAGCAACAGTTCTACCCCAGACACAAAAGAGCGTCGTGTAAGAAAATCCTTATTTCCTATCCCACGCTGCCACTCTCCACTTACAAGGTTGAGTGTATCACGCTAGAGGTGGATGAATTCAGATTTATCAGCAGAGAACTGAGTCAGAGCTCTCTCCCAAGTAAAATCATATAGGGGTTCAGAAATGTTGCATGTGGCACCTAGGTGGAAACCACAACAATGGAATTTCAGGGGAAATGGAAAAGTGCATAAACTGTGAAGACAGACTGCCCAAGACGAGTGATTAGCACAGAGCAGCTCTTAGGCCACTTTTCCCCAGAGCTGTGTCTGTCAGCATGGTCTCACCTGCTCCTTTCCACAACAGCTGCAGCTGCTTTCACAGGCTCCCCTGCAGGGACAAAGAAGGGAGACTAGAGGAGCCACTCAGAGCAGCTGCAGATGCTAATGGCACATGCAAGCAGGCAGACTTGCCTTCAAAAAAATTAACAGCACCACTTCTGTGCATAAGTAGTGTCTGTGTCTTCCTACACTGAACTGTTCCCTTATGAAGCAATCTTCTAAAACCTATTTTTGGCTCTAACAACAAGACTGGGGAGGAATTCCTCGTTCCACACGTGCTCTCTCAGCCTGGAGGTCTGCCTGGTGGTTCTCTGTCAAAGCTTTGCACAGTCCAGGTATGTCATGCCAGTGCTCTCAAGCCTTGGGAACCACGTGGACACGAAACAGGCACTGACACTCTGCTTGTTTGACCTGGAACTGAACTACTGCATATATTTTCTCTATAAAGAGAAAGTTCCAATAGCTAATCTATCACAGCTACTCAAGTGACCACGTATATGACAGCAAGCTACTGACCTGTTTCCACAGGATCCTTCTGAGACCAGCAACTACCAAGAAAAAGCTATCAAGAGCAGATCTAGCACATGGCAGATGAGAGGAGGAATACTCTTGTCCCCATCCTGCACATCTTATTCTCTTATCCTCAAGAAGTCAAGTCAGAAAGAATTTTACCACAGCACTGACTAAGAGCAGCAACAATGCAAGATTACCAGACTTCTCTTACCGACTCACGAATAACTTAGGGATAGTAGGTCTCTGGGAGAAAGGGTAGTTCATATGTTGTATTTGTTCAGTAAAGATGATGTCAACATAATGCTTTTTGGTCAGAGGGATGACATCTAACTTAACTGTTAAGCAAAAGGTCTGGAATGAATAACTCTTCTCATATCATATTGTTCATCCTTCTGCTACCTGAGGCTTTCCCTTACTTCCTGCTGAGCTACTCAAAATCCCTTATAAATATGAACAAATTGAGCCTCTCAACAAGTTGCCTGAGGTACGTACTATCTCCACTATAATCACAGCAACACATTAGAGACACAAACAAAAGGTGACAATTTCAAATACAAGTTTCCAAGGTTTCATACGTATTTTCATGTTAAGACAGCTACTGAGGCATTCTTCGTTTCCATCAAATGTAAGAGGAAATAGAGGTGTTTGACATCCCTCTTAAGGCAATGTCTACACTGCACCTTACACTGAACCATATGAGGCTCTTTACTCATGCTCCTAGCTATAAGCCTGCTGCAACTCAACTGCCAGTACTCCACAGCATGGTTAGGCAGAACTGAGCCCAGTACAGCCACAGGCAAACAGGGCAGAGGCATTCCGGGCCCCAGCTCCACCTGGCTGTCGAGGCTACACATACGGGAGCGCAGTCCACTGCATCCTCAGAAGCCACTTAGGAGCTGAAACCTGGGACATCCCTTAGCAGCAAAATAACAGGCCTTCCACTTCCTTACTTTTGGGGGTTGCCAACGCTGTCAAAGTCTCAGCGCGAGGCCCATAACAGATAAGAAAGACTTCACATGTAATTTTCAGTTCTATACATTAACCTTTATACAAATCTACTGAGCATGCAGTGGAGGATAACCATCTCAGTCTGTATCTGGTCCACTGATACAGAAAGTGCAGTTTCCTCAGCAGCATCTCAAGCTTTCTAGTGTATCTCTTCCATAAATTCCTGTAGCAGCAGGTACACCTGTGCAACGTAACATCCATTCACTGCAAAATGTGCTGGATTGATAGGAAAGACATAGGTCCACACAGCAAAGCTATACGTTCTTCTAAGCTCAAATGCCATCTCTAGTAAGAGATCTGAGGACATTTTCTTAACTACCACATATTCTAGGAATGGCTGTGTTCCCAAACTGATACTCTTAGTACAAAGATAACCTTGTCGGGTATGAAATGGATATGAAACTGTGCCCAACTGTTGCTCTCCTAATGCAATTCAGATCCTCTATTTTTGCAAGTACAGCTTAATTGTTCATATTAAAACAGTGAAAACTGCGGGACTTTTCTTTTTTTGTCTAGCAAGGACACATTTTCTCAGCTGTTGGCTTCCAGTACCAACTAACACAGCCTCTACATTCCATACAGTGTGTGCATTTGAGAAGATTCTGCTGCTCTACAACAAAAAGTTCAATCATCAAGAGCAGAGATGTGGTACAAAAGGAAAGCCTTTCACATTTCTCCTTCAATTCACAGAAGAACCTGCTTCAAAAGCATCTCTCAAGCACCCACACACATTGCAGACAGCACTCTTATTTCACAGGCATTTCTCAGAAGCTTCAGCAATTCAACTTCCAAAGATAGCGGTAAGAGTTCATGTGATAACAAAGCTGACAAAGCCAAAGAAGTTGAGTAGACATTTGGAAGGTCACCATCCACGCTGCTTTCAGAGTTTAGGGTAAGGAAGAAGAAATGAGAAAGATGCCGGTGTCCAAGAGTAAGAATTTGAACTGCAGTCTGATGGAGAAAAAGACAGATGAAGAACAGAGAGAAGCATTTACCAAAGCGAAGGAAAAAAGGAAAAGATGGTGGCAAAAAACCTGCATCAAAGTCTATTTTCTGAGGAAGCACACAGGCCTTAAAACCAAAAGCTTCATGGATCTGGTACTATTCAAAACACAGAAAATTCCATTACTCTCTCTTCATGGAAGAGGCAGTAGCAACCATCATCTTTCAGAGAAAAAGAAACCCGAGGGAAAAAAGCCTACAAATTGCAGATTTGAAACAAACATCTTCATTCACCATTTCCTTTCAATCTTTTTTAAAGGTTTTCCATCTGGCATGAAAATTTAAGTTGAGACAACATTATTTTGGGAAAAGCCAGAGGGTATGTGCGGGCAACGCAAACAGAGACCGGAAAAAACTAGTCATAGCATTAACAATTGACAGACTATTATCCTTCAGTAATGAACTGACATGATGGTACTTCCCTTTGCTTCTCTTTGTTTTTAAATAAAGGACACTGCCTCATTGCCTGTTGACTACTACAGAATGGTTCTCAATGTACTTGCAATGCTGTATTCACTCAGCTACAGCAGTCGTTTTCTCTTAGATGGAAAAAAGGAACAAAGGAAAAACTGACATGTTTCAAAGGCTAAACTGAAAAGTGTAATAAATGCATGCTACTAGCCTAGTTACAGAATTGTTAGGTTTTTGGGTCTCCCTTTCTTGGTTTTTGTCCTTTTAATTCTTACAGATATAAAGAGGGAACTCACTGTATTTTGCCCTTTCCGTTTATGATGCTTGCAGAACCCGGCGCGGTACCTAGGCCTGACAGGTATGGTAACCTAGAAAAAATAACTTCATGCTTTTCAACAGCCAGAGGGAAGATTTTTAAATGCAACTAAAAACATCCCCAAGAAGCACAGTATACTAGGATCACCATTACATGAAGAACCAGAACAACAGACTAGCCTGACAAGAAAACTCCTAAAAACCCAGATTTGCTAGATGGATTCTCTACGTAATTATGATTGCCTCTGAAGAAACAACTGAAGAGGAAAGAAATTAAAACTGTCTGTAAGGGATTTTAATCAAATGTACTGGATATCTAGAATATGAGATAAGTTTGGAGTGCATTAATATGTCTGAGTTCATAGAGCCTCAGCAAAACTCTGCTCACAATTACTTCAGGACATTCCAGGAACACATAACTTGACTGCAACACACGACTTGCATATAAAAACTAGTAAGAATTTGACATTAATTCAAAGACAGAAAAAGAGATCATTTTAAAAGAGGCTGTTTGTTAACAACTGTATCACTGCTGAAGTGTTAAGACATGCAGCAAGGCTCAGAGTTTGACAGCTTCGAATGCTTTAGTGTGCAAGTCAGCCAATCCCTGCAAATGCCCACTGTGAAAACAAAACAAAAAGATCACTACAGAAGTTAAGAATCTGTTTGCTCTTCAAGTTTGTGTCAGTGACTGAAGAATGGAATAAGCCCAGGACATACAGTTTGGGATTAAAAGGAAAAGGCATCAGAGTGGAAATACTTAAGTAACTGTGGGTTTCTCTGGTGGATGCATTACCTCTATCTTCTTGAGCTTCACTACAGAGCAACAATCCTTCCACAGCATAGTATGAAACATTTAGCATTATAGTGTCATTATGGTTTGCAGCTTAATGAACCTCTAAAATTCATTTTGTTCAGAAACAGCATCCAGGAAAATTAATAACACTACCTCATAAAGTACAGTGGTACTGCCTTCAACACAGTCTCCACACCAGCCCATTTCCATACACACAGGAAAACTTATTTCCCCCTCCTCCTGCTGCTTACATTTCTTCTTTTGAGAAACTTCAACAGACTTTAAAATATATTCCATTTTCCTTTTTCCCCCACTATGCAAGAAAAAATTATTTCTGAACACGATCATATCATATTTTTAATTACTCATAAAATTAGCATTTAGATAGCACCGTTCACCCAAGAGTTCTGTGGCACTTTTAAATTTCAATTAAATCAAGCATTTGGTTACTTTTTCATGCTTTGAGGAATTACAGACTATTATCATTATCCTCGTTTTATCATGGAAACTATTAAAGAAACAGACACGCAGTAACTGAAGACCAGGTTCTGCTTAAATTTGCAAGATCTTAAATACCGGCACTGAAGCGAATGGAGTTACGCTTACCCACAGCCAGGCTAGTACAGGGCACACAGAAGAGACCTGATTATTCCAAAAGCTTCCGAGCACTGCTGTGGTGGAAGGAACAAAAGTAAAACTGTATTCTGAATCACAAACTTCTTCCCGTTTCACCAGCTCATCGTAAAGAATGAAATCATGTTTTTAGCAAGAGCAGACAGTGAGGGGTCAGGAAGAGATTAAATAGCTATACCGAGGTTATGTAGGGTATTTGCAACAGAGAACATCTCTGAGCCCACATTTTCCACTTTCTAGGATACCACTGTAATCACTTGTACACCTTTAAACACCACTAACTACAAAGACAAAATAAATCAAAAGAAAATGTATTGCATTTCTAGGAGTAGCCAAGCATCTTAAAGCGTCCTGTATCTCATTAAAGGAACATTTCACCAGAGAACACCAAGCTGATTCTGCAAAAGCGTGATGAGAAAGGGATGATGTGAGGCACTACCACTGAGCACCTTAACTCACCTTCCTCTGCGAACCAGAGCAACTCTGTCTGCATCATACTGCTGGGAAGTGTGAAGTTAAGCTTTGGTGTTTCAGCTCACCTGATGCCCTCCGATCAAAGAACTTAAAATAACATGTTTTTTATTTCCCCCTCCCCATCATTGCCTTTATGACTCATATTTACAACATTTCTCTCTTTCAAAGAAAGAAGCTCTATTAAACATTAATTCTGAGTATTTCCTATTGGAGTCATATGGAAAAAAGTTATTTGCATCATGCTGCTTTCTTCAAACAGCTAATACATTTGTTTGCAAATTTTATATATGCAGTAAAGCGTCACTAAGTACAACATGAACTTTTATTTCTTTTAAGAATTTCACAGAAACAAAGACAACCAACACCTCTGAAGATCAAGAGCTGACAAAAATCTTAAGCCTTTAGCTTTTACTCCCCTACTTAAGGACTTGGGTCCAAATCAAGATGCAAAACAAAAAGAAACTTTGAGTATGGTACAGAATGAAGAGTACCGTAGGGATGCAGGGGGAGAAGAAAACAGCCACGGAATTTCACTGTTGGATTAGTCAAAGAATAACAAACAAAATGGCTGCTCCGTGTTACAAAATACATTGAGGCTTACTCTAGGGTTTAGTAATGTAGTAAAGCACTTCCTCTGGGTTCCCCTCTCAGACATATAGCATGTTAACTTGATTTAACCATAAAAATTCTGGAGTTTTTCCTTCAGCACTGGAGATGAATATCGCCTTCTGGACAAGCGTGTTTATCTCCTCTCTGTAGTCAAAGAGGACAATAACACTGTCTCTCTCTCAACGAAAAAACTTCAAATATTTTCTGACATGTCTAATGAATGATATTTAAATGCACCCATCAGTTTTGCCTGCATCATTCTGTTTGGCTCGCTCACTTGCAGTACTTATTTCCGTGAATTGTTACAAAACCTTTAAATGTTGAAGCCGTCCATCACTCAACGCTATGGCCACCAAATACCAGAAAACACAGAACAAGCATGGACTTACGCAGTTCTTCCCGGTGCCTCTCTGTCTGTGCAAAAAACTGACGAAGCTCCTCTGTGATCTCCATGTTACTCAAGTCATATTCTATCTCCACTTCAGACTCGGAGTCCTCCTCCATTTCAGAGTCCCTGTCAGCATCCTCCCTCCTTTGGTGGGCATCAGTGTACTGATGCTGAGCTCCCCCACGGTGCTGAGCTCTGCCATATGGGCTACAGTTGGAAGAATAGTTGTGGGCGTGGGGAGGATCACACCCATCCCAATCTGAGTAGCGGCCACTTGGAGAGGCTGTAGAAGGATGCCCCGGTAGGTGATAAAAGGACTCCATGGCTTTCCTGTAGGCTTTCTGGTGTTTCCGCATCCAGCGCATGGCTAAGTCATAGTGCTTCCAGTATCTTGCATACACTTTCTGACAATACCATGGCTCCGTGTCTTCCTGTGGCCAAAAAAAAAAAGGAGGGGGAAAGAACATCAAGGAAAAAAAAAAAAATTGTAAAAAAGAGAAAACAAACAGTAATTGAGGGGAGAAACACTGTAAACACAAACTCTGCCTTTTAATCATTAGTTATCCTTTTCCTGTGATAGACTATATAGAACTGAAAGAGAAGGGCAGCTATTAACACAGTGCAAGTGCACTACGCTTCATGGCTCTGACAAGACACTGCTTTTGCATGAACACAATTACCAACGAAGAATTAGTAGAAGAGAAGTTGCAGTGTCCAGAAGGAATTTTCAAAGTGTTTGCAATTCTACGGTAGGAATCAGTTCTTTTTAGAGGATATGCTGCATGGATATGGTCTCTGTTTCCTTAGCCACTCACGTGAACTGCAAAAACTAAATCATTCCAAGGTGTATGCATTACAACCTACACCTGATTTCCAAATCCGCAGACAGAAAACACAAGAGATTAAAATTCCTCCATATTAAACAAAGCCATTCATTTTATCCAGTAACATAGTTCCTCCATCTGCCTGCCAAAATAAGTTTCTCAGAAAAGGTCAAATGGCAATTCAGCCGAGTTCATATATCCATCATGGCCTCGATCAAAAACAAGACTTTATTTAGCCAAGTGCAAGCTGCCGGTAAATCCCCCTTTTGTACTCATCAGCAACCAACAAATGAAAAGGGGTAATAAAGTAGCACTGATAAAGTATATGGAAAAATAGTGCTATAGAATGGAACATACTGTAACACATCTTCTCCTGTCTTCCAACTAATCCTAGTTTTCCTGAAAAAACAGTTTCCTGCTGTTCAGATTTCAACAGACCCTCTAGCCTTAAGCCTTCTTCCTACGGGCCACTTAATTTCTCTTTTCATCCTGTTCTCAAAAAGAAGGGATAATAGAGGAACTTAAGAGAAAGCCATAGAGTAAACTAGAGCCTAGAAGTAGTAAGACAAATAGCAAATGGATTTTTCTTTCCCCCACATCTTAGTTTCCACACAAATTACTTTATCTGGGCCAAACCGAAATGCCTGTACTTTAAATTGGAAGAATTTTAATTAAGCTGTGTTTTGGCAAACACTCAAAACTATGGCAAGATTAGCTGAGATTTTCGGAGACAAATGTGATTTTTCTAGTCTGTTATTAGTTTGTTGGTTTTTGTTTTTTTTTTTTTAAGAGAACATAGAAGACAAAAATGTTTCTTTAAGCATGTTTTCTTGATCTGCACCAGCACCATTCTGTAGCCTTAAAGGAATGGTCCTCTGGAAAAACAAAACAAAACAAAACAGAAAAAAACAAACCTAAGAAATACTTTCCATTTAATACTAATAATATCAAGTCAGGTTAATTACATTTACTTACATTTGTTTTCACTGTCTGGTTCTCAGGCAATAATGCAAATGCTAGGGAGGTTGGAATAATCATTGTAACTTTCATGTTTCTCTCCTTCTGCAAAATTGAGCTCATTATCCCATAAGAGATCCATAAATGTTATCTCTTTTTCAGCTATTGGTAAGTGCTCTCAGAAACAATACACCTCTGGCTCGTAGAGTCTGTAAAGAAAACCCACTACAACAAACTTGCATTCCTTAAGAATTTCTGATCAAAAATTGTGCCCTATATGTGAAGGGCTGCAGAGATCACTTGTGTGATTTAAAGTCCAGAGACATTATCTTTCCTGAAAAGTAAGAATCTGTGGAGGTGAAACTTCATTCCGATTCTCCTCTTGGGTCTAATGCTGCACTGCTACAGGAACATGTACTTCGGAAGATTTATTCCTAAGATGAAGGGGTGCAAGAAAAGCATCTGCCTTCCATATGGAATTTTTTTCATTCTTAAATCATCCAGCCACCTAAAAGCTAGGATGAACAATGTTTTATTTACTGGTCTTGCTTTGCTTAAGAATGTCACACTGACTCCTCATCCTTCCTCAGTCAGATGAGAATGTCCTGTTGTCAAGCCTGATACATTCGCAGGTTACTTTTAGAACATTTTGTATATATTTTCCACCACTTAAAAATCTAGTTTTGAAACACCTACTTTTGTCAAACTGCATGGTATCTCCTACATGTTATCTATTTCCAAAGAAGACACCATATTCTTTTAAAGCACAAAAATTATCTCCAGTTCTTCTAATATGTTTCTAAAAAGGGCCTTGATGACGTTTACTGAAAGCTCTGGAATCCAGCTGGCTGATTTGTCAAGCTGACTAGTTCCAGTTGTTAATTTAGGGGAAAGGAAGACAAAAAGCTAGTTCATGTAGGCAGAACTGTGATGCTGGTTCCTATCCAACTACTTCTTGTGGCTTTTTTTGTTGAAAGTGACCCTTGAAAACCCCTTTTACATTTGAAAATTAAAAATACATCTGTTAAAAAAGAAATTACAGAAATGATTTACATTGGGGTGGAAAAGGGAAAGGAACACTTTAAAGCCTAACTTAGTTCTATGCTTGTGCTTTTTCAGCTGTGGAATAAATGGAAATAAGAGATTTCCTCAAGGAAACAAAAGCCATAAATCTAAAGCAAATGATGAGAGTCCTCTGTTATTTTCCTGTTATGTCTCTGGAGTCTTCCCAGGAGTAGACAAATCACTCAGTGTTGTAATGTGAATTCTATTTTCAAAGCCATTTAGCTGCTTTCACATCTAATTTTTACATGTCTGCACTGGCAGTTCAATAAAAGTGTTTATATGCATTTTGTATATAAAATGTGACTAAGCTATAGCACAGAAACCCATAAAGACCACTTACCATCTCTCATGGAGTCTGTCTTGGTGATCAAGGTGAACTAGAAATGAAAACAGTAGCTTTTTAATTCATCAAAATATATGCATTGAGATGGGCACAAGGACTGACTGTATTTCTCTTAAACTTCTACAACCTTTACTTTCCAAACTAATGCCAACTCCTCCTCCCCCCCAAACTTAAATGAAACAAACTCTTCTTGCTTTTTAGTGGTGTCTGCACGGGGACATCAATAAAAGAAGCAATTACCATATAACAATTAAACCTATCCTGACTCCATTAAAGTAGGAAGATTTCTGTTTAAAACTATAGTGCATACAATCCCTTTTTTCACTTTCTTTCTCTTTTTTTCAGACATCTGAGCCTTCCTTCCATAAAACACATGCCAGTTCAGGTTGCGATCGCATTTTTAAAATGTGAGGTACAGGCTAAAGGACGAGGGGCAACTGGAAAGGGGAAATAAAAAGGGAGAGGTGGAGAGAGGGAGCACAAGGTATCTATAACAATCAAGCAGGATTCAAAATTACCATCATTTTCAATGTGATTTACCAGCATGAATCACTAAGAAATATTCTGAATCCCCTCCCTACTCGGCCAGTATTTTATTTTAAGAAGATGTTAGCTGTTTTGTTTGCATATTTCTCCTGATGCTCTCACCCACAACTTGAACTTTATGTTAGCTGACTGCCAGTGAAAGGTAACAGAGACTCAGTACACTAAACTACCATTGCTACCTCTAAAAGATGGTCAAACACTACTCCAATACTGGAATATAGCCAAGAAAGCTCTTAGAACTGATGTAGATTTATACCAGCATAAACCCAAGATTTTTCAAAATGCATATGAATAAAGTACATACACCAGTTGTATGTACCTCATGTTTAGCAATGCTGATTAAACAGCAACTCTTGCCTTTTAAGATAAGCTCTATTTCATGAAAGGAGAATGGGATTGGGCTGTGTTCAAAGAAAATGCAAATCATGCAGCTACCACAAAGGGAAATCATTGTCCTTTGCAATGCCAACACCAAGCTGAAACCCATAAACATATACATATCCATAAACAACCCATAAACCCTTGCTTACACCAACCTATCTACAAGAAGCTCTACATACGTGAGCAGTCCCAGTGCAATCAACAGGACGACTCATGAGAGCAAAGGATGAGGCATCAGGCAACCAAAGTGTGCAAATCCATGGTGTTGTCTCCTGGCTGCTTGGAGGAAGAAGAAAAGGCAGTGCTGAGGTCACTGCAGAACACTGCAGTGACTTGTAACGCTCGAAACCCAGTCGTACCTAAAGGACTCCTGGGGCTATCCCTGTTTGTTCACTTCAAACATCTCATTTCCCACGCTAGCCCTCTTCAAAACTTCTATCTCCTGACATACACATGTACGTTTTGTCCCTTTGCCACATTCATCTGGATACTGTCAAGGCTGCCATACTGCCTTTTTCTCATACTTAAAAACCTAAGTCCATGGTAGCTGATTCTTCCATTCTCCACTTCAGAAAAAGTATCTGTATTTTGTTTTCATGTTCACTCTAATTCCTACGTGACAAAAGAGTCTTTGAACTAGCTTCAGCATAAATAGAAATCATATGCAGAGGATAATGTAAATACACTTTTAAAAGTGAAGTCTAACACTTTATTATTAACAGCAAGGTGTATATATGCTCTTTGAAGGGGCAGGAGTGGAAAAACCCTGGCAAAATGATCCAACTATACTAGTTTACAAAATATGAAAAACCTGTTTTGCCAAACACAGAAACTTCAATCATTTTCATAAATTATTTATGAAACACGAGACTACAAATGTAGAGTACAACGGTGTTGCAAGCCGGGACAATAAATTAAACAATGAGTTTGCTTTACTTTCAGCTAAATTACTACTCCAAAACAAAGTATATAATACATGAAACATGTCAAGAAGCAGAAAATAAACGTGATAACTCTAGTTTTATAATTTCTACTTTAAAAATAAAATATGGAAGTAACTGAAAATATGAAACTCACCAACAAAGGTAGAATTTAAAATGAGAAAGACATTTGTTTCACTATTGCAATTAATGATGGAAAAGATATTTTTTGGTAAATGTTATTACTTCCTTTTCTGAGTTTTAAACTATTTCCCCAGTGATAATTAAATATGGACGAAGACCCTTTCATCAAAGCACGCCTGCCTCCTTACCAACTTGAGGCAAGTAAGCATTAGTGAAAGTAACTAAATCTGATCAAAGCAATGCCAACATTTAATTCCACTGGAGTCAAAGGAAGTTGAGACAATGTCTGTCATATTGCGAGACACAACCATGAAATACTGTTTTTTTATAACTTGGCAATGAATTTCATACTCTGAGAGCAAATCCCTCTAGTGGTGTGCTGCATATAGTGCTACTACATGGCAGCCATACTGGAGGCAACACGTACAGCTCAGAAAGACCTACCAATGATGGAATAAGGAGGGTTTGACTTTATTCAGAACACCGATGAACACAAGATTAATTAGCCTGTTAGATAACATTAATGTTAAAATATAAGATGCTATTCAAGGAAGGTGAAGTTTCAATAAATTCAGATTTCAGCAAAATAAATTTATATAAAGTTTTCCTGAAAAAGAAAACTGTATTTAAATAAAAAATGCCCAAAACAACAGTCAGCTGACCACATCCTTTGCCCACTGCTGCTTTTATCCCTGCTCCTTTAGTCTGTACGAAGCATTCTTCAGTCAGGCCAGAGGTGTCCCTACCCCAATATCCAGTTTCTGTCAATGGGTATTAACAGATGCTTAGTAAAATATAACATTAGACTATGCACACAAGAATTACCTTCCTAAGTGCAATTCTCCTGATTTCACCAAGTGGCAGTTCAGATACTTTTTTTCAGCTCCAAACTGCTTTTGACATTTAAAACCAGAATGTGTCATTTCTCTCAACCCATGAATACCAAGCGCTTCCACAACAACCCACGGCAGTAAGCTTCACAATTTAAGGTGTTAAACACCAATTTGCTCCGTGTATTTGTAACTCACCCTACTATATACTCTGTAAAACTATCTGAGGAGTTCAGTAAGAAAGCATGCCATGTGACGTCAACAGTGTGCATCTTCCCACAAACACCTATTTCATTTTCTACTTCTAATGCTTACTGTTGGTGCGGAATGTCTGAAAATTGTTTTGACACTTTGTGCTTCAGATTAATATGGTGCATTGATGGTGTATGATGTTAACTTTAATACTGAAGTGCCCTAGTTACAGTCATGTAGAAATGTGGGCCTGTGATTGCTGAGGCAGCTGGCAGTGTAAGTATTATAAATAAGAAAAGGTAAAAATTCCCACCATTATGCACTGCATTGCTATTTGTGGACAGCTGTTAAAATGAGACAGGTCCAGTACTTAGGCAACAGTTATGGTTGGTTGTCATCCCAACAGGAGAATCAGTTGAGCTATGAAGACCCACCTATAACTATGATGTCTTCACACCAATATCCTTACACCAATAGTAACAATTCCTGCAAATGGAAGGAAAACAAATTACACGTAAGACAAAATTATGTTCATTGCAGGGACAATCCACATTTAACTGCTAGACCTGCACACAAACATGTAGATCAAACTTGTATGTATTATGGCTCTTTTGACCTGAGCAGAGCCTGACAAAGTGTAATCCACTGCTGCTCCCAAAACCAGGATCTTTCTTCTCTGACATCCAGGACACAAACCCCAAAGGTATTTTGTGCCAAAAATGAAATGCTAAAGGCTGTGCAATTATTAGCACCCCCAGAAGTGGATGAAACTTTTAGACTGTTGCTTTGAAAGGCAAAATTCCTTTTTCACAGATGCTGTGCCCAGACTCTCGTCTGAGACTTTAAGCATTGCCCTGATCGCAAAATCCATGAGCAGCTTCTCGCTTCTGCCAAACAGGACAAATCATTAAATACGGGGTGGCAGGAAAACAAGCTCTCACGCCCGGGCTCACTCCAGACCCAAGCACATGGAAAGCCCCAAAGCCCAAGCTCCTGCACCCCCACCTCAGGCCGGGGCCCGACATTTTGCAGAGGAAAAGAAAAACCCCCCGTGCCATAAACGCCGCCTCTCCGCCCCCACCCGGGCTCTGGAAGCAAAACTCCCTCTCGAGCTGCTCTCCTTCCCGCTCTCCCCGGCCGTCTCCCTCAGCCGTCCCGCCGCGGCCCAGCGAGGCGGGAAACCTGGGCCGCACCCTGCGCCGCGGCACCGCCGTCCTCGCACCCACCCGGGCAACCTTGGTCTCCGGCAGGCGAGGGGAACCGAGCGGAACAGCCTCCGATGCTTCCTCCGTCCCTCCTGTCCGGCAAGGGCAGGCCGGGCGCGGCGCGGCCCAGCGATCAGAGCTTCCTCCCTCCGCTTCCGCCTGGTCCCTCCCCGGTCCCGCGGCGCCATCTTGTGGGGCTGCTGAGAAGGCACGGCGGGGGGTCCGACCCCCCGAGGGCTGCCATGGGTTCTCGACACCGCAACTGTCTCCTTTGGGGAGGGGAGCGGCCCCAGGTAGCCGTGTGCCCTTTAAGGGACACGGTGCTGCGAAATCCTGCCGTTCCGTCTTGGCACCTTTGCCAGTTCCAGAGCACTCAACGTAGGCCAAATCATTGCTCAAAACTTGGGTGTGCTGTGGTGGGTGGCACTGTCATACTTTGTCCTCCAAGTATTATGTTTTTCCCCCATTTTTAAACTTTCTGTTCAGGTTCTGTACGACTACTGAGCTAGTGTTTTCACGGGAAGGGTGTGTGAGCAATGGGCTGGTTCACATACATATGGCTTTGTCTAATCAATGATACTTACAGTAGGTAGGTCTAAAATTATTTGTATGTATGTAGTGAATTTGATCACCTTCTCACCAAGCTGCACGGCAGTGCAGCTGCTGGTCAACACATTGAGGTGTATATTTTTTCATCAACAGCATTTGGATAATACAATTATGCCTGGTCTCTTCGGATAATTAAATTATAGACAGAATTGGACATTGGTTTATTTGGTATCATCAGTGTAAAATCTCAGATTCGAAGAAGTAGACACTTTGCTGCAGCTGTTTACTGGTTTAGCACAAATATGGTAGGAGTGCTAGAGGAGGTAGTCTGACAATGATGACCCCGAGGTAAAATACGCAAGACTTTAATTATAAAAATTAAATATACTGAACATTCTCAGCATGTTAAGAGCAGTAAACCATGCCTCTTAAAACACTATCAGCTTCTCCATCATCTGTTTATTCTTTTCCTCCAGCTACTGTGTCACTGTATGGTTTCCTATGAGAGTTAGGCATCTGTGTAGTGCCGATTAGGCTAGATACTACAGTGGACTTTAACCGTGGTCTTATTCAGCCCCTGCATCACAAGTATTTTGTGATTTCCCCATGTATGGCCAAAAAATTCATAGACAGCCTCTCTGTCCAAGGCAGATGAGGTGTATTATGCAATTGCCAGCCTGCTTTTTCTCATGAGCACTCAAAGACTCTTCCAGCTTTTCTTGTTCCAGTTTGGTCTGTGCATTTCCACAGATCTGGGCTGCTTTATGCTCAGACATTGGTACTTGCTTTCACACATGGCAGACTGAAGGATGAAAGTTGTGGACAGGAGAACATGTAGGTTAACTCAGGGAGTCAGTAGGTTCAAAAAAGGTAAATCATACAAGGAATATCTATTAGTTATCAAGGTACAGCTCTGGTTTAGGAAGTCCCTATGCACTAAGAGCGAGCTGCTGTATTCTTACCCTGTTCATTCCTGAGGACTGTGACATGGACTACTCTGTGAGATGTGTAATGGACTGGATAGACCTTCAGTTGGACTCAACAAAATGATTCTAACGTTACATATATATATTAAAATGAAGGCATGCATTACTGCTGAACTGCTCTACTTTGTAAGGGAGAAAG
Organism: Nycticryphes semicollaris; assembly: GCA_013400055.1. Taxonomy (NCBI): domain Eukaryota; kingdom Metazoa; phylum Chordata; class Aves; order Charadriiformes; family Rostratulidae; genus Nycticryphes; species Nycticryphes semicollaris. The sequence goes on along the minus strand of VXBJ01001857.1, from coordinate 244,116 downwards.
GCTTCTTGTCAAACTGTACAAAGGTATGGCATGTGTGTTGGGCTTATTAAGGTTATCCATCTCAAGCAAATGCTTTAAGGAACACATTACTGATGCTGCTGTGTAGATTTTGAAAATGCAATTGTGCTTTCTTAGTTTTATAATATTTCAGTTTAAAAAATGACTTTTTTGGGTAGTGTTACTATGAAATGTACAGTCTCGTTGTTCACTGCTTCCTACTTAATCCCTTCTACCCGCCTTACTTATGCATATTTGCAATTGCATGGTTATTGTCTGTGTGGAAGCACATAAGAATTTATGTTTGGGAGGTGATTGTCCCCCTGTACTCGGCACTGGTGAGGCCCCACCTCAAGCACTGTGGCCTGTTTTGGGCCCCTTACCACAAAAAAAAAGACATTGAGGTGCTGGAGCAGGACCAGAGGAGGGCAATGAAGCTGGTGAAGGGTCTGGAGAATGAGTCTTACGAGGAGAGGCTGTTCGGCCTGGAGAAAAGCAGGCTGAGGGGGAGACCTTATTGCTCCCTACAACTCCCTGAAAGGAAGTTGTAGAGAGGTGGGGGTTGGTCTCTTCTCTCAAGTCACAGGCGAGAGGACAAGAGGAAAAGGCCTCAAGTTGTGCCAGGAGAAGTTCAGACTGGATATCAGGAGAAATTTTTACACTGAAAGGCTTATTAAGCATTGGAATGGACTGCCCAGGGAAGTGGTTGGGGCAGCACCCCTGGAGGTATTCAGAAGAAGGGTTGACGTAGTGTTTAGTGATGTTTTTTTATCAGTTAAGTTGATGGTTGGACTAGATGATCTTAAAGGTCCCTTTCAACCTAGACAATTTTATGACTCTATGATCTATCTGATGGGATCTACAGAAATATCACATTAACTAAATCTCTGATTCTATGCATTTTGTGAGCAGTGAGATCAGGACTTTCAGCCTGCTGAAGACTGATTTCTTTGTTTATGTTTCACCTGATCAGTTTCACTGGATCATGTTTGAATCTTCACAAAATACCTGCTGCCGTAAGAGCTATGTTTTCCTTGGAAGCCCATGTAGATCTTTCATGTATTTAAAGTCTGCCTTTTATCAGAGGGGAAAGAGCAACTCGGTGGAAAGGTTTGCTTTTAGAAGCAACCCTCTTACATGGTCCCTCACACAACCCAATGGTAGAGAAGGTCTCATGTTAATTTCTGATTTGTAAATCCTTCATCCATGAAAGATGAAAAATGTAAACTGGATCCAGAATGAGGTGAATACTCTGGCAATTTCTTTGCCAAAGCTGATGATGGTGAGGAAAGGGTGGTTCCTATTGATTCTGACTTGAGATCTTCCCTCACATTTTTGTGGCCACAAGTGTCACGGAGAACATTTGGTTTTATTGATCCGTTTTATCAATGGTGTCCCACAATGCAGCATGTCCCTGTTGAACAGCTTTCTCCCACAGCTGTGTCCCTTGGAGCTTTCAGTGTTGCTTCAATGGTTGGACATTAGACTCGAACCAGGCTGAAAACAAGGATGGTGTTTCATGGCAAGGGAAAGAAATATTAGACTAGAACTGATACTAGAGTAGGCAAATTTCCTCATAAGAAATAACATTTGAAGTTGTCAAGTCTAGACATCTTAGAGAGCATTTTACAGCTACTCAGATTCATTAATTAGCCAATTAATTTAATTAGCTTATGCTTTACAAAGCAAGGAATGCAACAATTGGAGGTTTGTAAAAAAAAAATGGAAAAAGTTTAAATCTTCAGCACACTTTACCACTTACAGAAGCTGAGGAGAGCATTCTTGGGCAGCAGATCTGAAAAGATGGTAGTTTCTGGCACAGAGGGATGAAGACAGGAAGTTGGAAATTAGGCAATAACCACTTTTTCTTGTACTAGTGTTTAATAATCTGTGCTTCCATTAAACTTGTGCAAATTTTTTGTGTAGACCACTACTTTGCAAAGATTTTTATTGCAGTGTTACCCTACCAAGTTAAGCGTCATCCAAAAGAAGTCACCTTTAGAACTGTAGACTAATAATTGACTGGCCAAAGCATTGGAATTATTGACTCTACTTGTCCTTTGTTAAGACAAAATCATATTTAAGAACACATTATTTGTAGGAGATTTTAAACCATGATGCAAATTCTATTTTTGGATTAAAACAACTCTGTGCAGTAAACTACATGTGAGACTTCTACTTAACTCCAGCTTTCTGAGAAGTGAAAGGGACAGGTTACTGGAGGGAGAGGGTGGAGAGAAGTTGAAACGTCTTAAAGACAATTCTACAGGCAAAGAAAATATACAGTGGAGGTGGACTTGTGGACCAAATGTCATCACTCTTATCCAAAGTTGGATGCAGTCAGTCCCTCTTTTCTGTAGTCCCTGTGGCCTCACTGTGTGTGAATACAAGTTAATGAATTAAAAATCAGCCGCGCCTCTCACTGAAGACTTTTCTCACTAGATGAGGGAATAATATTATTTTTGCTGATTTTCTGTGCTTACTTATAGTGTCACAGTGATGTCTACACGGGAGCTGTTCAGATACCATTATAACCACAAGCAAAGCACCGTAATGCTTTTTGGGTGCTGCTCATCTGCTGTATGTTGATTATCTACTTTGGGGTGAAATGAATCACACCCCAGAAGTGCTTGTTCCTTCCACTGGCTTTCAGGGAAGCCTGAAGCAATTTTCATGAGGTGCTTTTGTTGCAATTGTGTATGCAAGCATAAATCCCAATGAGAAAAAAAAAAAACACAAAACAACTGGTAAAAGTGCAAATAGTTGTTAAAGAAAAATGTGCCAACCCTGATTAGAGCCACAAAGATGATTAAGGGAGTGGAGCATCTCCCATACGAGGAAAGGCTGAGGGAGCTGGGTCTCTTCAGCTTGGAGAAGAGGAGACTGAGGGGTGACCTCATTAATGTTTATAAATATGTAAAGGGTGAGTGTCAGGAGGATGGAGCCAGGCTCTTCTCAGCGATGGCCAATGACAGGACAAGGGGCAATGGGTACAAGCTGGAACATAAGAGGTTCCACTTAAATATGAGGAAAAACTTTTTCACGGTGAGGGTGACAGAACAGTGGAACAGGCTGCCCAGAGAGGTGGTGGAGTCTCCTTTTCTGGAGATATTAAAAACTTGTCTGTACGTGTTCCTGTGTGACCTGATCTAGGTGTTCCTGCTCTGGCAGGGGGATTGGACTAGATGATCTTTCAAGGTCCCTTCCAATCCCTGATATTCTGTGATGGTGACAGATAAAAGCCCACCTAAGCCAATAGATGGCAGCATTGTAAATGGTAACGCACAACCCTCTGCCTGAAACCGTGGTGCTGGGGACTCTAAATGGGTTGCTCTGGAGGAGTAAAAGATCTGCGAAATAGCCCTGACTCGCGTACCTTTAGCTTGCTAAAATATGCTGTCTTCTCTTAGCTTTCAGGTGGCACAAAGTCTCCCTTTTTCATGAAAGCTAACGAAGGGACTTTGTGCCATCCAGATTTCCAGAGTCTTTAAAGCAGAAAAGGACTGAGCACTCAGCTAATTCTTAAATTTTCATTTCCAGAGGCTTAACACTGGGGCATTTGGCATAGCAGCTTAACAATGATTTAGATCAGAATTTTATGTGGTAATTTGATGCCGTATACATACACAATAAAACATTATAATGATACATTTTCATTACATATTATACATTATTTTTTTCTGTTGGTGTTCAGTAATTTATGTAATGTATCTTTGTTAATTTTGGCATTATTATACAGCAACATAATTTAAAATTGTTAATTAGGAAATACAGATGACATTGCACAGTTTCTCTTGTATAGAAAAAAAATGGAATTGATTCACATTTGTCATCAGTTGTTTTTAAATCAGAAAACTCATTAAAAATGTCAGACGTGCTTTAAATGCAGTCAGTCAGCAGGTAACGTGTCAAGAGGCCACAGCAGGAATGAAGCCCCTAAAGACCTGAGAAGATTTGGGCCAGGCTCTGACTCCTTTGCCCAAGGAGAGACTGAATCCCTTCATCGGATCAGGGAAGAGTTGTGTAGCCCAAGGGCTGTGATCACAGAGGTGAGGGAGGGGGCCGGATCTCCTTGTAAATCCTGTGCTTGGTGTGTCTAGGTTGAATAGCTTCCACCCCATCAGCAATTCTCCTGCCCTAAGTGCTACTGTGTACACAAAGTAAGTGTCTATTTCTTACCAGCTCCTCACGCCTGAATACGGCCCCGAGAAAACCTGTTGCATCAAACTGCTTGTGGGCTAAACCGGCACTGTGCCTGGCTTCATTGTTCCCTTTCCTCTTCTGTTTTTTGTCACATTACTAAACCTCAAAAGATTTCCAAATGCACATAAATATACCGAAGTACCTGCCCTTAATTATTAGAATGTAGTCCACAAAACTCATGGTATCCAAGTTAATGCCCCAAACTAATATTTAATCCACTCAGTTGTATGTTAGTGTTGTAAGACTTTGCAAGTGATTTATGGCCAGTAATGACTAGATAACATTCAGCATTTTAATGCAGGGTTGGTTTTTTATATATTTTCTGCTTTGACAGACAGGGCATATTAGGGATACAGCTGGCTTCCTAAAATATTTTTTAGGTTTCTGTTGTTTTTATCTGTACACTGAATTTGTTCATTGGTCTTTGAAATATGAACTGACGAAGAGTTACGGGAATGTGGATTCCACCAAAATGAGTATGCATCTGTGTGCAGAAAGAGTTTGTGCAAATCCCATGGCTTTTGGCCTCAGGTTTGTTCATTATTGTGCATATGTTAACTTCTGCATAACCTTAAAAATCAGTCTTTGATGGACCAGAGGTTAGTCCCAGAAGTGCTGAATAGCACTTTGAATTCAATTAAAATCACTCAGCTGCATACTTTGTCAGGCCTTGTAGCTGTTTGATTTATTAGCATTGCCCTCCCTCATCTTCCTCCTTTTTCTTCCTTTCTTCTACTATTTCTTGTACCTACCTGTTCTGTGCACAGCTAGTAATGCTGGCTGCTTGCTTGTGAGACGTAGCTCGCTCCCACTTTGAGCTGGTTTTGCGGACTGCCTCACTGGTGGTGTTTCCATCACCTTTTGAATTTCCACAATTGCAACTGGCTGTTCTTGCTACAGTGAGTGATAATAATTCTACACATATCTGCACCTAGATCCTGAGACAGACCACAGCATCCTCCTGCTACAAGAGGGCTTTGAGGAGGCAAAAGGCTTTGTCTGTGTTATCTGTATCCTCTGCTATAAAGGGCTTCAGTCACAGATACTTTGAACCAAGGCTAGAAATGCACTGAGAAGCACCGCAGAATATAGATTAAGTGTGTAGTCACGTTGACCTGCCCCAAATACGGGGAGGCTGCTTGGTCTTCTAAATGGATTACTCAGCTTCCTCAGGACTGAGAACAACAAGATGCCTGCTACATTGCTCCAAGCGCTACAGAAAGTTCTGGACACAAGGACAGGAGATGGCAATGGCTCTTGAGCTAGGCACACAGGTGGTTTGCAACCCAGCAAAGTCAGTCTCAGGGGCTTCTTCTAGCTTCCAAGGATTTAGGTGACCCATTGGCTCTGGGGCCAGTGCAACCCTGGGAGATATGGCTTTGATGAAAGAGCCACACCTGAACTGCTCATAAATCTCCTGTAATCCAGGAGCTCTATGTGGCTCTTTAGTATCAGGGTTCCTGAGGTTTTTCCAGGGTAGTTCCTTAGCAGTCAAATTAGATCTGTGAAACTTGAAAGTGTCTCAGGAGTTGACTGACGGGGAGGAGAAGGAAAAAAAAGACCAATGTGGTAGAGGACATAAATACATGGCTTTTAGATGCCTAATCCACAAAGTGGGATCCAAAACTGAAAGCCATGCCTGAGTTTTTCTGTTCAACCCAGGGAGGCAGGTGGGTGCCCCAGAGAGTTACCTGAAAAATCTTTGTACTGGCACTTGTGTTTATTCTACCAACTTTAAGCTTCCATTGAAAGCTTCCTTTGTTGCCTGAAGTAAAAACTCTTAAAACCAGAAGCAGTTTAGAGTGGAGATAGTGCTTTATTCATCGTTAGATGCTAGGTGGAAATCCACAAATCTAGCACATTTTACCAGGGATATTCACCCGTTATTTATACATAAAAGATTCTCATAAGTATGTCTACCTAGTACACAACTCCACCTAGGCTTACATATTCATTGGGGTGACTGAATAGCCCTTTTTGCATGTGTATTAAATTTTGCAGCATGCGCAAAACACTTCCATGCAGGCGTGAGTTCCTTGGTTGTCATTTGGGTAGGCGTACCCTTCCTCACATTATCCTTTTAAGGTATTGAGTCATCTCAGGACAGTAAAAGTTTGCTGTAAGTTTGCCAGCTTCATGAGGATGATAGGGATGTTCCTTGAAGTAACCACTGCTCTGTCCTAATTGGTATAGGTGGACGTATTTTTGCTATATGAGAGAACCTTGAAGTGATTAACTGCTTCTAGCTGTCTCCTCATTATCACTATCATCTTGGTGACTATTTTCTCACAAAATAATAAGCTCAGTAATTGACTATTTTCTCACACTGTAAGAAGGTTAGTAGGAAGCAAACAACGTTTTGATTAGCATACAGTTATAAACAAAGCAGAGGCCTGTCTTTGGTAACACCTTTATAGTCAGTGAAGACCTGCATCTCCAGGAGATGGAGTTCCTATCCAGCATCTGAGCTAAGCAGTCTGGACATAGCTGCCTCCATTGACCTTAGATCAAATCTAGATACAAGCTTAGGTACTTCTGCTATGTATTTAAAGATAGATGAGGAGAAGGTGGAGAAACCATAGTGTGAAGACATCTTTACCTGGAGCTGTTATTTCAAATAATGGTGTATGTCTCTCTTTTAGGTGGCAATGAGAAGTCATTATGAATGTGCCCCCTCTGATTATAGAATAGCTTGCTGAGTACATTACTTCCTTAGAAAATGAGACATCTGGGTTTAATTCCCTTCTAAGCCTCAGAGGCTTAATATTTACCCCCAGAAGAGCAAACAAACCACTTACCTCTCATTGACCTTGAAATCCTGTCTCCTGTTTGTAGGCCAGCATCAACATTTTGTTTTTCATTCTAGCTTTTGTATGTGTCCACAGACATTATTTGGCCAGTTGTTCTGCTGGCTTTGCCAGAGATATTGCAGTGCTCCAGACACAAATATTTTGTCCAACTTAGGCAAAAAAACCCCAGGCAAAGTGACTTGAAATTTAGGGAATAAAGAGTATGAACCCACCTATGAGGTGAGTTTATAGAATTTAAATATTTTGAGCATCAACAGTTTGTTTTATTTTATTTGTCTGATCATGAATTGGACCTGATTTCTCTGCACAATTACATCAAATACAGTTTTTCAGTAAGAATGCTCTCCTGGGTTGATGCTTTCATAGAAACACTTGCTAGTGCTCTTAATGTAATTTGTTTTTGCCCAGGAGTACCTGAGGACCCACCACAGTGGTGTCACCCTAGGAATAGAGGCATAACAAGGGAAACCAGTTTCCTCAAGAAAATTTGTGTGACAGGCGAAGGAGATGTGTCGTGTTGCCCTTGCCCTCAGTCTGTTCTCAGCTCTCACCCATGGGATCTGTGGGAAGCTGATTTCTGCTTCTGGGCAGGAGAGGTGGAATTGGAATCTTGATCATGTCAGACAGAAGTATGTTTATACACTGTACGGTAAATGTGCAGCAAGGCCTCTGCTACTGAGAAAGGCTGGATCCACTGTTTATGGGGGTACCGCTGATTTGCCTATGTATAAGAAAACCAAGGAAGCTTGGATGTAAGAGGTTTGTTCTACAGCAAATACACTACTTCTGCAGCAGTCCTATCTAGTTGTAGAGTTGGCTGAGCAGGTGCTGTTGAGGTGGGTTATACATAGGCAGCAAAACCTTGGGAACCTACTTACACACAGAAGTTCAGAAACTCTGGACAAATTGATATATCCCTCAGATTTCCTCCACTGAAAATTCCCAAATCAGAAAAAAGGGCTTGTCCAGGAGAGCCTAGCTGCATGCAACCCCAAAGGAATAGCCTATGTGCAACGTGTAGGTACTGATGGTTTGGGAGACACAAATACCCACTGAGCATGAAATCCTGAAGGTTCACTTCATTTTGGCCAGCAGTGTACCCGCATGAGCAAGAAGGTCAATAGCATCCTAGCTTGTGTCAGAAATAGCGTGGCCAGCAGGAGCAGGGAAGTGATTGTACTCAGCACTGTGTGAGGCCACACCTCAAGTACTGTGTTCAGTTTCTCACTACAAGAATGACATTGAAGTGCTGGAGGGTGTTCAGAGCAGAGCAACAACGCTGGTGGAAGGTCTAGAGCACAAGTCTTGTGAAGAGCAGCTGAGGGAATTGGGGTTGTTTAGCTTGGAGAAAAGGAGGCTGAGGGGAGACTATTGCTCTCTACAGCTACCTGAAAGGAAGTTGTAGCAAGGTCAGGATCAGTGTCTTCTCCCAAGTAACAAGTGATAGGACAACAGGAAATGGCCTCAAGTTGCACCAGTGTAGGTTTAGATTGGATATTAGGAAAAAATTCTTCACTGCAAGTGTTGTCAAGAATGGAAGAGGCTGCCCGCGGAGGTGGTTGAGTTACCATCCCTAGAGGTATTTATAAGATTTGTAGATGTGGCACTGAAGGATGTGGTTTAGTGATGGACTTGGCAATGTTAGGTTAATGTCTGGACTTGATCTTAAATGTCCTTTCCAACCTAAATGATTCTATGATTCTATTTTCTATCCTCATTCCTGGATTCAAACTGAATACAAGTTGAATGAGAACTTCAGGATATGGCAGACATTGATATAGAATAGTGCTGGTAACTCTCAGAATATTTTTGATAAATCTAAATAAAATGTCTTTGTATGGAAACTGGTTTTGTAACATTGAAAGCAAACGTATTTTCCTTTGAGAATTAATTAACTGCTGCTTCTGGGTCTCATTATCTGGGTTGCGTTTGATGGAGACATTCTGGCTTGAAGTCCCAGCTAAATTCTAAGAATCCTGAAGGTTGCAAAAATGTCAACTTTGAACCAAGCTTTTTAGAGTTGGATACATGTCACACTGCTGTGTTGGCTTCTGTTGATCCTCTGTACTTTCAAACTTTTTGACTGTGGTGGGTAAACTCTGGCTGGGTTCCAGGTGCCCACCAAAGCTATTCTGTCCCTTCCCTCTGCAGCTGGAAAGGGGAGAGAAAATATAACAAAAAACTCCTGGGTCAAGATAAGGACAGGGGGAGGTCACTCACCAGTTATTGTCATGGCCAAAACAGATTCAACTTGGGGATATTAGTTTAATTTGTTACCAATCAAATCAGAGTAGAATAATGAGAAATAAACTCAAATCTTAAAAACCTCCCTCCAACCCCTCCCTTCTTCCCAGGCTTAACTTCATTCCCAATTTTCTCTGCCTCCTCCCCCTCAGGCACGGGGGATGGGGAATGGGGGTTGCTGTCAGTTCATCACACATTATCTCTTTTGCTCCTTCCTCCTCAGGGGGAGGACTCCTCACGCACTTCCCCTGCTCCACTGTGGGGTCCCTCCCATGGGAGACAG
>VXBJ01001857.1:216655-234442 GCA_013400055.1 Nycticryphes semicollaris | reverse complement strand
TGGACTCCTCTCTCCACGGGTCCACAGGTCCTGCCAGGAACTTTACAGCCTCCTTTGGGTGCATTCACCTGCTCCAGCATGGGGTCCTCCATGTCCTGCAGCAGGATAACTTCTCCACTGTGAACCTCCATAGGCTGCAGGGAGACAATCTGCCTCACCATGGGCTGCAGGGGAATCTCCACTCTGGCACCTGGAGCACCTCCTCTCCCTCCTTCGTCGTCAAGTGTCTGTAGGGTTGTTTCTCTCACATGTTCTCACTCCTCTCTCTGGTTGCAGTTGTGCAGGCACAAGTTTCCCTCCCTCCCTTAAGTATGTTATCACAGAGGTGCCACAACTGTCGCTGATTAGGTTGGCCTTGGACAGTGGTCTTGGAGCCAGCTGGCACTGGCTCTGTTGGACTTAGGGGAAGCTTCTAGCAGCTTCTTATAGAAGCCATCCCTCTAGCCCCCTGCTACCAAACCCTTGCCATGTAAACCCACACTCCCACATGAATAATGCTGGTATTGTGTGTTTGGTCTCTCCAATAAACTTCTTATGCAAAGCCTGAGCATCTTTCTCAGAAACAGGACTTTAATGCCTAGAAAGCTGAACTAGGCAAGAGCAATGGTGATCCCTTGTCCCTTACACGAAGTTGCCGGCTCTTTGTAAGACCCTGACTGTGTGGGGATGAAGTTTTGGTAAATGTTCCAGAAAATCATAATTCTTTACATTACCTTGCACAAGAAATCAGAACCAGAGTGTTTTCACACATACCTGTATTCCAGTTCTCTTCTTGCTCTGGAACTGTCCTTGTGCTTGGAGTGCCCAGAATTATTTTCCTGCATCAATGACCTCTCCTCTCCTTACAGGGTCACTGCTCTGGCATGTAGCTGGCTTTCTGCCTCCTCTCCTGGGCTCACCTCTGCTTCTCTACTTAAACCAAAGTTCTCTGTCAATTAAATTTTTATCGGTCTTCTCAAATGATCCAGGTCTGCACTTGATAATTCCCTGCTTGGTTTCTTCTTTCTTGAAATTTAGGTGTAGCAAAGCAGCTGGCCAGTGTGATAATGAATACTTTATCCTGTGAAATTTCCACGTGAACAGAGGATGAAAAAAATTTAATGACTAGAAGAGTTCAGCCAGCCTGTGGACTGTATGCTGCTCATTGTTTCCTGGTGGTAGCCTGGAGATGAGGGCACAGTTTGAAGTAGCCTGGATTGCTCTGGGAGCTCACAATCTCTTCCCTGCCAGTTTCCCTCTTGAAGACTCAGTGGGCTTTTCCATCATGACACTGAGGAAGAAAAGTATATTGCAGCTCAAGGCCTTCTTGCTATGGTCCAAGATATGCATGTGAAGTCACTTAGGAGACCTGATGCACGCGCACAGTCCCACCACGTGGCCAGAAGGGATATATGTGATGGTGCACATAGTGTCTGTGATAGAGGAAGGACCTTATTAAGGCTCCTAAGATGCTGCATGTGTGATTATATATGCGAGGAAGTGAGCAGTGAGTAGCGGCAGAATGTCTCCGTAACAGGTTATGTGACACACGCTGGCAGAAAGATGGCATCACTGCTCAGCTGTTAGCCCTCAATCACTATCATTGGGAATTTCAGTGCAAAATAAAAATGAGGAAATAAAACAACCAATACAGAGGGAAGACAAACGCTGTGTATGAAATGAAATTGCAGTCTTCACAAATTAAACACAGGGAATTCATAATATCAAGCTGTTTTTAAATTGTACATGCAGAGATTCTACAAATCATTGTATAACCATTTATAACCAGTCACACTGAAGTAATAAGCACAAGCTCTGAAAGTCCTTGTTCTTTAATCCCCAAAGATGAGCATTTAGTTTATTACTGACATTATCCTTTGTACAATTTTTCCCAAGAAGTCAGTGAAGAACTAATGTCCGGACTGTATCATACTAGAATGGATTGGGCCAGAATTCAGTAATGACCCTATAAAAACAGTAAAAGGCATAGAAGTCCATGTACTACCTTTTCAGATATTCCATGATAAATTGAAGTGGCATTCATTCCCAAAAAATTAATTATGAGTTGTTCATCCATTCTCTGTTAATTTAAATGTTCTTTGTGAGTTTTATCTGCCCAGTTTTGTATCCTGTGATGTACAACTGAAGCATCTCCATGTAAAAGGAGAGATTGCTGTTTCCAGAGAGACTCCTATAGAATGAATAATGAAGTACTTTTTATTAAATGACTGTGAAAATCAAAATCTCCCCACTGTATTTCGTGGAGGGTTTATCTTACAAGGAGATGCACATGGGGTTGAACCAGTGTGACAAGAAATCTTCAGGAGCAGAGATGATAATCTGCCGGTACAGAATGAGAGAAATGATGGTGTGATAAGCAATACTTGCTTTCACAAGCAAATGCAATATAGTTGAACTTCTCAGGCTTGTGTCTATGCACAATATTACCAGACAAACCATCTGTTACCTCACTTCTGTTATTTCTTATTTTACTTACTCTATGTTGTACCCAGAGACACTGGACAAGCTGTGATATGCCACAATACAGATTCCAGGTACAGAAACCAACTAATCTGCTAGCACAGAAATGAATATGAATGCAATCCTATTGTGAGAAAGGAGACAGAGAATGTTATTTGTATTGTAAGTAGTTGGAAGATGTTCAAATGCTGTTGTAATGGATACAGTATGACATAAGTGGATAGACCCAGAGGTGGTTCCAGAGATTTGTTCCTGAGAATATAATTCCACTCTTACACATCAGCGTTCTGTGATGTACTTAACCAAAAAAATAAAAATGCTTGTGCATTCTCATTGTTATTTTACAGGTTTATGAGGGCACCGTAAAACTCTTTAGTTGAGATTCTTTTTTTATATTTAGAATCCTACTCCTAGGAAGTAACAATTAATTTATGAGAATACAAACACTGAAATTCCTTCTCTGAATCCTTCTGGCTGGCTTAGCTTGTACAAAATTACCAAGGCTTATTCTATTACTACTGGTTTAATCGTGTTAGGCTTTCAGAAGATATAAAGTAATGAACTAATGCAACCGTCTTTCTAGTTTTTATCCTTTTTCAGAATGGCTATGACCTGTCATTACTGGGTACAATGGGGAGGCCAACGTTTCTCTGCTAAGACCATAATAGTTTCCATAGCATCTTTGTGGTACTGCATTAATCTTCAGGTAGGATAAGCCACCTTTCAGCTGCAGTTACTCTGAGCTTGCGCCAGTTACCTCTGTGGAACCACCCTCGTTGGCTTCAGAAGGTGTACAGGTGAGCCAGCAATGAGGATTAGGCAGGAGACAACAAGAGGAGAGGCATGTTTACTTACAAGCGTGAGCATTTGAGGAGGAAAAAGCAGCAGTGTGACAGCATATTTGTAGGGCAGCAGTAGGACATGGCAACTATTTATGCTTGAGATGCCGAGATCTATGCCATGTGCCAAGGTCTGTGTTATTTGAGTATGGGATGATCCTCAGAACAGTTTGTTCTACCACACAGAGTTGCTTGCTTGGAGATAAATAATTTTTGATGCATCAGTCTGGTGCCAGCCCTGTAGGTTTTTAGCAGAATACAGTCTGCACTACGTTCTTTCATTAAGTTTGTATCCAAGAGTTTCTGGGGTTGTGTAGCCTAAGGGTACCTCTGATCACTTTGTTGACAAGAGAAAGGACTGCCCTTTTGATTCACTTTCATGCTATTAGCAAGGATGGTTGCAGCAGCTGCAGTGAAGATGGAGTGATGACAGTCGTATGGTGAACAGCACGGACTATGCTGAGCAGTGGTAATGTGTAGTGCTACATCCTCTCCCAAGCACAGCCTCCCTGGCTGTCAGCTCAACCTGAAAGTGAGCTAACTGCTTACAAAGCACTTTTTGCTGCTTTCAAAGGGACTCTCACCATCGTTTCTGGAAACAATGGGATATGAAAGTGGCCAAGGGAAACATATGTCTGTGTGGTTGTTCCAAGTGAGACAGCACTTCTGCTGGAGCATCTCCAGCAGTCAGGAGCAGGCACCCCCAAAGATGGGTTTCAAAGGCAGAAGACTTCTAGGGTGTTGCCACACCTACCTCACAGGCTTGTTCTTCCCTTTCTTCCCAGAGTCTCTAATGCAGCATGCCCTTCTAGGTGAAAAAGTGCTGTACAGTATACACTAACTTCTTCACAGAATTCCTTAAACCTCAGAAAACATCATTCAGGAATTCAGAGAAAGTAAACAATCAAAATACTTACATTTGAGGAGGCAAAAGAAAAAATTAAAACTATCCAAGTCCCAGAAAAATGCTTGCAAAACCAGAAAAACTGCATGTAAAGCTTTATACATAAGGATCTAAGAAATTAATTTCTTCCCTTTTCACTCTTTTGCTCTCATTTATCTTGTTGCCATTCTCATTGCTCTAGAATTTACAGAAATCTGCAATTTGGTATTTTTCATTTTGAAGGAGAGCTCTCTCTCTTTTCTTGGTATCTAAGTACTATTCAGATTGCATTGTGTTAGATTGTCTGGACATTGCTCATAGGAAATTACATTTTTCAAACTCTGAAGACAGATAGCCTTCAAATTTTTTGCTTTAGATTAATTTTGGCTCATTTTCTCTTCCTAGAGTAGATTTAACTGAGATCACAATGTCTTCATTATCTTGTAATGACTATAGAAGCCTTTCCTTAGCACATTAATACAAGTCATAATCTTTGACACATTTATAAGGGTTATCAGCTAATGAGATACAGTTTTCACATGTATACAACTGGGCCACATTCCCTCAACCTTCATTAAACAAGAAAAATAGGAGGAGCACAATACTAGCTGGGCTGTACAAAAGCACAGCCAGAAGTTTTTCTCTTAATATTTTCTCTCTCTGACACTTCAGGAATTTTGATGACAGAACTTGGAAGATAATAATATAATCATTATTATAATAAATATTATATCATGAAGCATTTAAAAATCTGGGAGGCTGCAGTTGTGACTGAGGCAGAGAGCTGGGATGGACAGGGCTGGTGTGTCCTGGGCTTCAAGGATTTGTTTGGAAAAACACAAGTAATAGTTACTACATTAAGGATGGCTGGGAGAGAGACTGCAATTTGGAGGATCAGGAGCATACAGCTAAATAAAAGTATATGTATATTTATAAAGGAGGTGGAAGCAGAAGGCTAGAGAAGCTAATGCAAGAAAAGAGGAATGGGACCTTGATATTAATGTTAGATAACTTTGGAAATATAGTTGCTGGTTACTTAATGCTGTTGCTATAGCTATAGAAATAATAGCATTCTAGTTTTCATCAAAGCTTTTCTTGCTAAACATTTTTACAACAACTGAACTTTAAAGTGGTCGTCTTGCCACTATCTCTGTACTTTTAAAATTGTGATGGAAATGTCCAGTCCTTATGTAGGCTGTTATAGGTCATAGACAAAACATCTGTTAACTTACATTGACAAGAGAAAATTTTCAGCTTTGATGGTAATTCACACAAATTATTGTATGACTCTGCAATTAGAATGGTCACAAAATATGCCAGCTGTTCACAGCTGTTTCCTTGACCTTTCATTATCATGCTCTATAACATAATAAATAAGCTAAACATGAAACTACAAGAAATAATGACATCAGAGAAGAGCAGCTGTAGAAAATTCTTGCCACATCTGGGAATTCTCACAAACAGACAAAAAAACCCAAGGTGATTCTGCACCTAACTAGCTGGGGGCAAAGTTTCACATAATATCTGTGGGAATAGCTTCCAGTCTGAGTAATGGGAAAAAGACATTTACGCAATCATAATTTCGTTTTTTCTGTATTTTGCCTTCTGGTTTCTAAACAGTTCATCTGCTGCAGAGGTGTTGCTGGGGAAGAATTGATAAAGCCTGGCTGTTTCAAAGCAAACAAACATTGGGAATTTCTCTCATAGAAGTTGGGGGGGGGTTTGTTTGTTTTGGTTTGGTTTTATTTTTCTTTTAGTAATGGCATTCAAACTAAAATGACATGATTTCTTTTTGTGGATAAAAAACCTCCACAGGATTAGAAATTTTTAGATGATCATGTTTCCTGGCGAGAACATACTGGGTTTTTTTTATATTTCAGTCAGGTATAATCGGGCACTGCAGCAAACACTTGTGGGATAATCTGCTCTATAGCAGTAAGATGAAGCAGAAATCATCCCCATCAGAATATTGTCCGTTACCTGTTTTACTGCTGTTACCTATAGCAGAGGCTGTGGCTCACTTAGAATACAAGTGGGAAGCTGAGCTGGAAAACCTGACTTATTTTCAAATGTTGCATGCAGAGTAATTGACTATGCTGTGTCAAGGTCTGGGTTTTACTTTTGTTTATAACGAGTGATTATTTAAAAAAAAATCTCCATTTGCTCCAGGTAAGCACATCATTGCTTCTGAAATGCTCCAGTTTTCCACCCAAGCAGGCAATTTTCTTAATAAATATTTGATTTACTTTGGCAAACATCAACATTTAAATGGCAATCCCTCTACATCTATAAAAAGCACAGCAACTCAGGGCTTGTTTTTCTCCAATGTCCCCTCCCGGACCTATCCTACTTTTTTCTCTGTTCTTACTTTGCTTCTCTTAGTAATAACTTTGAGCTCCTCAGAAAATCAGGCTTATTCCACAGATGTTTCTCTCTGCTCTTAAGAGAGGGAGGAGAGTCTGTGGTCAGCACAACATACAGCGTCTGCCTGAGCAAACTGTCTTGACTGCAAACCGTCCCCTGCAGCGTGGAGGCACTTGAGAACACAGTTGTTGATGAAAACAGCATGGCTTACTTGGAAGTGGGAGCATTGAAAACAGAGTCTGCAAGGGAATGAGATGAATGTTCCCAAATAATTCAGTCCCCACACTTTTGAATCTTGTGTTGTCATTTATGCAATGAGAAGGGTGTAAAATGATGAGGAGCTGACTTTCTTCGTGCTAGTATTGATCAAAATCAGAAAATCAGAGTCTGACCTTGGTTTCTTTACTACGTTAGGTAAATAATTTTGCTCTGGACTATTTTTGCTGTGCTTTGTGGTGATAATTACAGTAAGAAGATGCTGGGAAACCTTGCCTAAAGCACTTTTCTCCCTTTTGCTCATTCTTCTTCTCTTTATTTAACACCTTTCTACAAACACTAGCTTTTACATAGTGAATTTTAAACAGCCAAAGAAAGGCTTATTTAGCATGGGAAGTGTCAATAGAATGATATTTGTATGGCAGGGTAATGTATACCTTTTCAATAAACACTGACCGCAAGGTCCTGCCTGCATGTGGAAGTGGGGTAGGTGGAGACCCTGAAAGTTCAAAAATCAAAAAAGATCCTCTGAAGACTGCAAAGCACAATTATTTAAAAGCCAAGGATTATTTTCTCCCCAGCTCTCCACAACAACTTTATGAGTAGTTTTAACCTCAATAAAATACTTCTCTAAAAGTGCAGTTTGAGAGAGAATGCGAGGAGCTGTTTACCTGCTGTGCGTTTATTTTCATAGCATTTCACTTCTCCCTTGAGTACTGAAGTAAGTGATTCTCCTTCTTGGTGCTGGATTTGATTGTCTTTACTCCCTAAAGAGGGGGTTCAAATTTGTCTTAATAATGTTTTGACTTGAGGGCTTCATATGGAGTCGAAAGTACTTTTTGTCCTCAAGAGCTGATTTGAAATCCAAGTAAACCAAATGACACAAAAATGACCATGCAGATAGTCTCATGACACATTCAAGTGAGATTTTTTCCAGTTTTGATTTAATTTCTTCCAAAAGCTCTCACTGTACTCCCAGAAGTCAGTAATTTGGGCACGGCCACAAATGCCAGTATCCTGCATTCTTAAACAGTGGCTTAGGACAGAAATTCATCCCCTCCTGCTCTCTCCTTTCAGGAGCAGAAATGAGGCCAGACACAAATCCTACAACTGGAGCAGCAGAGATGGACCTACATCCACTGCCTGGTGCTGTTACTGAATGACATGGGGCAGCCTGCATCCACTCTGCTAAACCATCCTCCTCTCCAATACAAGCTGCTACATGCCAACTGCTTATCTGTGATAACTTTTGAACTATAACTAGAAATTTCTTGGTTGTGTTAGTTGAAATGGTCCTGAACTATCCCAGGGATCACTAACAATTTAATGGTATAAAGAATGGAGCCTGGCAGTGCCAAGTATGAAATGAGCCTTGGTGCTGTTTGATTTACAAGTATAGGCATAGCCTTTCTGATTTTCATCTATCCACCATTAAATGCATCACCAGTTATATGTTGGATTTATTTGGTCATGCATTACTTCTAAACTCAGGAGCTTCTTGCCCTGTTTCTTTCCCCATATACATGTCTCTTTCTCTTGTATGCCCTAATCCAAGTTCACCTGTCTTCTTTCTACTTTGATAACTTGCTTAGTGGTTGTTGAAGTAAGAAAATAATCTTTCTTCTACATCCCTGAAAGCATTTGTCATGACCTATGGATGGAGCTGACCTCCACCCTTCAGTCACAAACAGTTGCCTCATTCTCAGTTTATGAGAATGCTGCAAAACTCATATTTCCTTTTTCTTCTCTGGTGCTAGTAAAGGGGAGGCTGAGAGGGGCAGAGACATGTCTTTTATTTAGGCTATCATTTTGCATTGCTGATTAAACTCATCCAAAGTACAAGACAACTTCCCTTTTAGGACTTTAAATAAATAATGGCACTCAATGGCCCAGCCCATCATCGTTAAACACACTTTTCACAGAGAGTCGTGAACTCCATACTGGCCTCATTAAAGCTGTGGAAATTCCATCAGTGCTTATGTTTGTGTGTAATGATTTAATTGAATTTTCTTATTGCTGGAGCTTGTCATTATGCCAGTGATTTTCATGCTGGCTCGCTAAACTCACAGAATTTTTGCTCGTGTCTAAATAATCCAAAATAGGTTTTATCGGTGTGTAGTCTGCTGGCAGTGTATGAGGCCTGAATGAGCAAGCTCTTAATTGGAGAGCTGGGGAATTTTCTTAGTTTTGTCTTTTACTTAAGAACTTAATTTTCAGCTCTGCTTTTTCATTCTTTCTTTTAAACAGAATACACAGTGGACTTTCCAACCTGTAACATAAGCCTTAGGAAACTCCCAACATGTAAACAGAAGAAGCTTGGACTCATTAGTATGTACTAGGTAAAGCTGGATTTAATTTTTGCAAAAAAACCCAAAGTGCGACAAGGAGCTGGGCAATACAGAAGTGTTAAACTCTAATCTAACATTGTTTTGGGAAGGCACAAACCTATTCAAGACACAATAACTTCTACATTAACACAGGATTGTGGCTGAGAATTTAAATGCTGCAACAACAGAGGATTTTCCACAACAGTCAAATTTCAGGCCTCTGTGGTATTGAAGATTAATTTTAGTCTGGGCTATGTTTTTGTATGATAAACCCATTAAAAGCTTTGATGAGGAAAGGAAGCCAGGAAGTGGAGGAGCTGGAGGACTGGGCAGTGACTTGTGAGCAAGCAGAGATCATAGACACAGGATACTGACACTGAGGTGTGTATGTCTTGGCACAAAGTGTATATCAATGAGGAGGGGAACCCCAGGAACAGGGTGATGTAATCCACTGCTGGGCATGGCTGGAGAAGCAAATGAGCAAGATAAAAATCTACAGCCAGAATATGTCCCACTGTATTTTATATGTTGGAGTATGATCTGTGCCTTTCAACTGACTCTGCGTAATAACCAGTGCTTCACCTTACCTAAGCTCAGTAATTATATACTGTTTTGGACACCAGTGGTACTGTATAAATGACACAGGAATAAATGCCAATCATCTTACATTTATGACTCAGTGATCAAAGGTAATTTTATCTTTTTACAAGCTCTTAAAATTGAATTGCATGATTTTATAACTCTCAGTTGTAGCCTCTCTGCAGTACACTTGCTAGTTTTTGAGGGTAGACCAACTTGTGCTGCTAAGGAGGTGCGCAGACAAGTTTTGTATCATCAGGATTTTTCTTCATGGCTTCTGGTTACTGTCCTTGACACAGCAAGTCTTTTTTATGGTGCCTAGAAGACACTGAGTCCACAAATGATTATGGCCAGATCTGCGGGATGTCTGTACTTGACAACCAGACACTTATGACATCTGGGCATTTGGGGTTTTTTCACTTGCTGATAAGGCTGGAGCTAAGCAGGTAGCATCCTGCGAGAAAAAATAACCTGTGGCCAAACCCCATAAAATTTCACAAAACACTTTGTGATACTGCCCTGGACGTTCTGATATTTTTGCTGAAAAAAAGAAACCCAAGTCCACAAGGGAACAAAGTGCTATTTCACGGGAAAACAGAAACATGAAGATGACAAGTTCTAGAAAAGATGCATTGGGAAGACTCTTGGGGTGAATATGAGAGTCCACAGGTCAGAGGATATAAGGTCACATTTTACATAGTTGCTCTTGAAGATAAGGACTGCAGGTCTCATAGTCTTCTGTTTCTGGCACACTAACGATAGCCTGGAAAGTGCTCATGACTTCATCAAATCGGCAAAATACTGCTAAAGCTTTCTTGATAATGTTTAGGTGCTAAACCACATTCTCTACTTGCTTGTGATGATATAAGCTCAGAGTATCCACTGATTCCAGTTAATTTTTTCTATATTTGCCTATGATAACAGGGTAGAATTAATCCTCATATTTTTATAAGCTATTATTTGGCAGACCAGCTTAGCTTTAATGTAACTTGCTGTATCTATGAATGGGATTTATTTGTACATTTTACAAATTTTTAATGCACAATGCCTGTATTTTGGACTGAATTAGAATTGCACTACTGGGAAAACCAAGTCACGGAGTGAAACAATTCAATCAGAAACTAAGAATACAGTGTTGGAGATACTGCAAGAGTTATGTTCTACATTCATGCTATATTTATTCACGCTTAAAAACGGAAGCAGAGGAAGTAAAAGTTCCGTTTAGTTAATTACCTTACATCATTCAAGCTCTGGATGAGATTTTCACTGCAACAGTATATTTTATTATTATTAAATTTGTTCATCCCATTCTGGGGAAAAAGGTTTTCTTACGTTGGCATGTTCTTTAAAGAATGCAGCCCAGAAAGCTTTAAAGAACCTTTGAATTACAATTTTTCTGAATGNTCTGGCAATGTTTAATCAATATATTATAGATTATATAAATATATAAAATGTGTATAGTCATATTTTGTGGCACGTCTGTAAATATATACACGTATATGTGTTATAGGATATATCAAAACAAAGCTTCACTGTGTTGCCAGCTGGAAGCTGTTTGTACAAACAGCTACCCTGTTTGTAGCTGGAGGCTGGAATATAGGCTTTTTCACTTTACTAACGAATTGCTGCACTGCCTTGGTATGTGAGACTGTGTGAAGATGAGTTCTGCTAGATGATCCCTAAGAAGGCCGTAAATAGCATGTCCCTGGGAAAAGAGGGTGGTGGGCTCAGCTCCCTGCTGACCTCAGGCTTGGGACTGGAAGGCTGTAGGTCTTGGTCATCCTGAGCTGGGGCTCTGCTCTCTGGGGCAGCACAAGGAGGCACATCAGTGATGTGGACCCCACGGGAGAGGTCTTATCATTCCAAGCTCATGCAGACATAAATAATTAATGCAAAACTTTCAGAGAAGTACCTACTGGGAGACCCCTTGTCCTCTACTTTGGACAGTTGTCTATTCTGCAATGCACTCACACTCCCAAAGAAACTTTCAGGATTATTTCTTTGTTGTTAAGAGGTTTCCAGGCTGGGGGGAATTTGGCATCTTCCTTAGTGCTTTGAATCATTCTTCAGGGGCCTTCTCTCAGGCCTGGCTCTTTCCACATTTAAGTAGCCCTAAGCTGAGTACTCTGAATTATTTCATTATTGATGTCTGCTGTGTCCAGGTGTCCATTTTTTGAGATGTTCAGCACTTGTGTTAGGCAACTAAAGTTGGCGATCTGAATAGATGCCGTTGTGCCAGAGGACTGCAGGAGAACAAATACCAAATTTAAGATTATATTCTACAAACCAAAAATTTATTGCTGCTGTCTAGCTCAGCAAGCCAGTTCAAAGCCAATCCCGTGGGCCAAAAGTGAACCAGCTCTACTTACTTATTTCTAATTTTGAGTCCAAGCACAGAAGGCAAGTAATTTGATTTTAACTTGGATTTGTAGATGAGAAAACTGGCATATTGCATCTGGATGCTTACTGTACATATTTGTAATTTTATTTATAAAAAGTCATGGAATCTGAACAACCACTAAATGAATTGCTTGCAAAGTTTGCTTGAAATTTTGTATGTATTTTATCTAAGTACCAAAGTATGAGTTTCAGCATGTTCCTTTTTCTGTTTTCATTGCTTTGATTTACTCTGTAAGAAGTTCTGTTTGCCTGTCCTGTAATATCATGCATTTGGAGGTGCTTTTTGTTTTTTCTCTTTTGCATGCTTATGAGTGTCAATGCACATTGTGAAAATAAACTGTCTTCTTCAAAAGGATCTGTCCTTTTTCTGTCCACATGTGCTTGACTCTTTTGGGAAGGCGGACGTGGATGACGAGGAGGGAAAGCGAACTGGAGCACACAATAATAAACCTACTTTAACTCCTTGACCAGGTGAATCAGTTTTAGCCAGATGCCAGATAATCTTTGGGAGAGGCTGCATGCTTTTGAATACCTTCCTCAGCTCTCTTTCTCTCTGTAAAGCATCTACTATGAAATGTGGGGAATGGTGCACTTGGCGCTCCGTACTGAATCCAGTTCTGCACAGTAGCATCCAATCTGGAGGGGACAGCTCCAGACTTTCTTACCCATTTTCCCCCTGCCTTTCAGTAGGAGCACTGCAGTCTTTTCTCTCCTCATAACTGTCCGAGCTTTCCAGGTCCCAACAGCTTTGGTTTGCTTCCTGTGTGCAAATATTGTTGTGCAAATGACTTGGCTATCCAGGAGTGCTACCCAGAAGTAACTTCATCATCTTGAACTGAGAGTTTGGTAAATGGGACTCATCAACTGAATTTGGATGCCTGAACAGAGGGCTAGTGTAAGGCAGTGTCGTGGTTTGGGCCGGAATGGAGCAAATGACAGATGCTCTCCCCCACCCACCTCTTTCTGCAAGGACAAGAGGGAGACAAAGAAAGAGACTTAGGAGTTTAGGAAAAAAACCTAAGCTACTTTAATGAAAATATTAATAACTTAATAAATTATTAATAATAAACCCCCCAAATATATAAAAAAACCCTGAACCAAGCTCCCAGGCTGATGACTACATCACTGACAGGCACTGGGAAAGTCCCAGACTGGATGGGATTGGATCCCAGATTGGATGGGAGATGAATGCCAGATCTGGATTCCTGAATGCACGGATTGGGATCAAAGGCAGATGGACAGACAGACTCCTCCTCAGACACCGGCCATTGAAGGAAGAGCTGACCCTTTGATCCCTGATTTTTTATACAGAGCATGGGATGGAATACCAGTTTTGGGTCACATGTCCTGTCCACTCCTCTCCACAGCTGCAACCCCTTTATGCTCTTCTGCTTCTGACCATCCAACAGGACCTATAGCAGTTAGCTGTCCTTGGTTGTTATAGCGATAAGTATAAGCAAGACCCTCTCCGCATACCATTCCTTAGCATGAATTACAAATAGTCAGGTCTTATCACTCTGAGAACAAACAGTGTCTCCACAATATGCTGTTAATTTCTGAGAGTTCCGTTAGGAGAGGCTTAGCTAAAACGTAAAATTGCTGAACAGAAAATTGGTTCTGTTTTACCTCAAACCAGGACTGGCAGGAAAACTTTGAAGGGGAAATCAGGCCTCTGAAATAATCAAGAAATTATTTCCAGATGGAAAAACAGTCTAATTTTGTAAAGAGATTGTTGAAAAATCAAACCTTAACAAATTTATTGCTTAAGTTTCTAGACATTTGCAGTCCTTTTAAAAACAACACAGATGTGAACTGTTGCAAAAGAATTTGAGGTGGAATATGGTTCACTGTGAAATCAATAATCATTGTATTTGGTTTAGTGCTTTCTATGCAGTAATTTGAAGGGGAGGGAAGGATTGTCTTGTGGTTACTCTATCGCTCTGCTGCCTTTATAATTTGGTGTTGTGGGAACATAAAATTACTTGTCCGGTGTGTCACTCAATGTATTATAAGTAGCTTGAAATGACTTTTATTGAAAAAGCAATTACCTCTCCAGCAGCAAAAAGCCACGTGTAGATGTCATGGTCTTTTTTCTAGGAAAGCTGCTTACCGAATGACACAGGACATATGTATAAAAAAGGAGTCTATTTTTCAGCTTTGTTGTATACTGGACTTTTGATATTTCAGAATTCTTACTCCTGAGAAGCTTTTGTGTATGTGTGGGCGTACATGTGTGGGTGTGTGTGAGAATCAAAGGAACATGGTGTCCTTTGCTTTAATAGTTTATTTTATGTTATTGCTTTGTGCTTTGCAGTCCCTCTAGGCAATCTGCATTTATGAACTGAAGAGAATAGGAGCCAGGGGCCTAATATTACAGTAAATTAGGTACTGAATTTCTACTCAAGTGATTTAGCTTTGAGTTTAGCCTTTATTCTAACTAGTTAATGTACAGAGATATCATATTGGGAGTTAGGAGACTTGCCTCTTTCCTCAGCAACAAGAAGATGGTCATCAAGGAGTGAAGAAGAATGTTTTCCTTTTAAACTCTGTTTTCTCTGATCTTTTGGGCTGTTTCTCAGACTTTTATGTGGCCTAGCTTGAACATTCAGGGGTCCATTTGCTACCCGGATTTTTAATTGTGAGCAGAGTGAGAGCAGAATGTTTTCTATCCATAGGGAGGAAAATGCAGCAGCTGTGCTTTTCAGATTCATTTGAAGCAAGAGACTGTTTATGGTACCAGCCTCAAAAAAACCCCTATTATTCTTTGATAATTTTATTTTCTACCATTGCTAAAAGCAAACTGGGTTAGCAGAGAGGAAATTCATAGAGTTTATCTTTTCCTATTTCATAGTTTATGAGACACTCTGTGTTGAAAATATGATCAGATTACACTGCTTATTCTGTTCCTTTTTCAGAAAATGCGTAAAATGTTTATGGGCCTGAATTTATCTAGATTCCTATGAATATAGATTTTTTTTTTAAGGAAAATTATGCTTTGGTGCTGCTGAGAGGATTGGGCTAATCCTCTGAATAATTGCCTCCTCTTTTTATACTGTAAATATTATAAAATTAACTGTGTCAAAAATTCACAACTTTTTATCTTTCAGAGACATTATGCATCCAGATTCAAATTTTCACAATAAATTGTCATGGATATTTCACATAAAAATTGTTACACCTTTTTATCTTCTCACCCCGAGTCATCCTGATTGCTAGAGGTCATGTCAACAGGAGGTTTGAATATGTGAAATTTTCAGGAATTGCTGTAATGTTTTTTCTGCTGGCATGAGCAGTGAACTTGGTTAAAAAGACAGTGTCTCCATGTAACTTGTGGAGGCATTCTTGCAAGTGCAGTCCCAGACTGAAAGCTAACTGCCAAGGTGAGAGCAGGCATCTTGCCTCATATGAATGCAGATGACCCGACTGGCTAATCATCCTGGAACTCCAGAGAATGGCTTGAGCACCCAAATGTTTGGGCTTTTCCTTCTTTCCAATTGACTTGGTAAGACTTTCTGTTGTGGTATTTTTCTTCACATTTTGTATTAGCCTCAGTGAAAAATGACATCATATGTAAGGATGGCAACCCAGAGGAATTTCTTCATGACAACTTTATAGCCTCAGTTACTTTGATAAAACACAGAAGACAGCCATAAAATATAAGGCTAGGCACCTGATGTTGAAACCTCTGCTTTTTATACCAAAACATCAGTATCTAACTGTCAACTCATCCTGCTTTTTGTACCCATGCAATACTTCCTGTTACCTAAATTTCTTCTTTTGAAACAGGGACTACCTTTTTTCACTATGCCTGTGATGGTGGCTGTACTCCTGTTAGGAAAGCAAACAGTTCCTAAAGGAATAAAACATAGTGATCTGTGCAACATGCTGTTTAGATTGTCATGAGATTACAAATTTATTGTCATGCCTGAAAAAATAACGGCTTTGTAACGTTCAGATTGAACATTAGAAAAATATGTTTCACCAGGAGGACAGGGCAGCATTAGAACAGGTGCCCAGAGAGGTTTTGTGATATGCATCATTGGAGATTCTGAAGACTGGGGCTGTACAAAGTGACAGATGACCTGACTGAGTAATGATGAAAGTCCTTCTTCAAGTAGCAGATGTGTGGGGTGACATCCAGGTGCCTTTGAGTCAAAAATTCTGCAATTCTGTGGCTTTGTATCTATATCTACATTATACTTCTGGCTAGGGGTCTAAGCCTGGAAATTCAGAATACTGCTAATACCTGGCACCTGGCATCCACAATGCGCTATAAAGTCATTATTAGGTTTAGTCTGTCCTGAGACAGGTGATTTTGGTGTCTTTGTATGGAGGAATCCTGGACTCCTGATATGTATCAGAGAAATGCAGTGCCATCTGAAAGCACAGGGCATATTCAGGTTCTCTTTTCAAGGAATATCAGCTGGATGGCCCACTTACAAGGGAATGGAGAAAGTTAACTAGAATTACTCATTTCCTACTAGAGGTATGAAACATCTTCTGTATGACTAGAGAGAGGAGGATATTGAGCATGGAAAAGACAACTGTGGTGTGGAGATGGGACAGAAATCTGAATGTCATGGAGAAGGTGAATAAGGACAGGCTCGAACACAGCCTGTTGCAACCTAGTGCAATATTTACCCATTCATTAAGTAGCATTGGCATTGTTTCATTTTCTAGGTAATTCAGCTAAGACAAGCCAACTCATCCACAGATGTCAGTGGCCTGAGCTCAGCCACACACTTTGCAGACTAAGGTCTAAGGTCATGCCTGTATTACTGAATTCAGAAGCACTTTCCATATCCTGTTTCCAGGTGGATCATCAGGCCCCATCCCACATCCTGTGGTATCAGGTTTGCACCAAACCCTGCCCATTCAAACCTCTTAATCCTTCTGTAGAAGTATAGCAAACCCTGAAGGGCAAGCTACAACGTAAACAACCATAATGTGTAAATGCAAATGAATGAGAATGAGGAAAAAACCTATACAAAAGTCTTTCTCCCACCATCCATTGGAGGAAGATGAAGACTATCACTGAGACAAGCTTTTGAAGACATGTACGTAACTAACATGGCATTGATGCTGCCTGTCTCAGTCAGTGGTTGGCAGTGGACACTGCTGGAAGACAGAGGTTTCTAACAGGAGGATTGAGTCAAACTATCCAGACTGTGAAAAAAAAAGTAAAAAAATCAGACAAGGGAGCAGGAGACCTGCATGGCTGAGCTGGGAGTTTCTGAAAAAGCTCAAGTGGAAGAAGGAAGTTTACACTGAGTGGAAAAAGGGACTGATCACTTGTGAAGGTTAAAAGAATGCTCTTAGAGCATGCAGAGATGAAACGAGGAAAGCCAACGCCTCCTTTGAATTAAAATTGGCAAGGGATGTCAAAGTCAACAAGAAAGGTTTTTTCAAGTATATTGGAGGCAAAAGGAAAATGAGAGAAAATGTGCACCTGCTGTTGAGTGAGACGGGTGCCACAGTGACAGAGGACACAGAGAAGGCGGAATTGCTGAATGCCTTCCGTGCTTCAATCTTTACTGCTCAGGCCAGCCCTCAGGACTTTTGCACTTTGGTTGAAATAGAGAAAATCTGGATGGAAGAAGACTTCCCCTTGGTTAAGGAAGACCAAATTAGGGAACAATTAAGTACACTGGATATCTGCAAGTCCATGGGTCCTGATGGGATGCACCTGTGAGTGCTGAGGGAGCTGGCAGAAGTCATT
>VXBJ01001857.1:200770-216427 GCA_013400055.1 Nycticryphes semicollaris | reverse complement strand
CTGGACAGGCTGGAGAGTTGGGCAGAGAAGAACCTGAGGAAATTCAACAAGGGCAAGTGTAGGGTGCTGCACCTGGGCAAGAATAACCCCCTGCACCAGTGCAGGCTGGGGGCTGACCTGCTGGAGAGCAGCTCTGAGGAAAAAGACCTGGGAGTCCTGGTGAACAACAGGATGACCATGAACCAGAAATGTGTCCTTGTGGCCAAGAAGGCCAATTGCATCCTGGGGTGCATCAAGAAGAGTATGACTAGCAGGTTGAGGGAGATGATTATCCTGCCCCTCTACTCCGCCCTGGTGAGGCCCCATCTGGAGTAGTGTGTTCAGTTCTGGGCTCCCCAGTTCAAGAAGGACAGGGAACTGCTGGAGAGGGTACAGCAGAGGACCACAAAGATGATTAGAGGCCTGGAGAATCTCTCTTATGAGGAAAGGTTGAGGGACTTGGGTCTTTTTAGTCTAGAGAAGAGAAGGCTGAGGGGGGATCTGATCAACACCTATAAATACTTTCAGGGTGGGTGTCAAGAGGAAGGGGCAAGTCTTTTTTCAGTGGTGCCCGGTAAGAGGTAAGAGGACAAGAAGGGCACAAACTTGAACGTAAGAAATTCCATCTAAACATGAGGAGGAACTTGTTCACCTTGAGGGTGGCAGACCACTGGAACAGGCTGTCCAGAGTGATGGTGGAGTCTCTGTCTCTGGAGACATTCAAAACCTCACTGGACAAATTTCTGTGCAACCTGCTCTAGGAGGACCTGCTTTGGCAGGGGAGTTGGACTAGATGATCTCCTGAGGTCCCTTCCAACCCCATATCATTCTGTCATTCTGTGATGGATGTGTGGCTGATGAAGGTCAGTCCTCAGTGGTGACCTAGAGCCTGGAATGCCAGTCTTAAATGGATGATTGAGAAAGAGGTGAAGCCCATGGCATGTGTCTCATCCATGAAGGCTTCACAGCAGAGTGCTGTAAGACAAATGAGGAACGACTGTGGAATTCCTCAAGGCTGCCTATTTTCCTTCCAAACATAAACAATGGGACAGACAGAAACTGGTTGTGCTTTGAATCTCACATTGGGAGCTAGTCTACGCATGGCTGCATTGCGTGGATTTATTTTACCAACCCCTATCAATTAAATGTTTGTGGTTTAGTTCATTACAATTCTTAAAACAAGACTCTCAAGGAAAAAGTATTTTTTATTCAGTGACAAAAAGCAATTGCTGCCTTTCCAGACGTTCTGTTTAAAAATCAATGATCAGAGTAGTCCAGTAGTGAAACTACTCTATTTAAAAGGAGATAATTTTTTAAAAACGCTCACCAAAGATACTTACAGTCCTACTTGAGAACAAAACAAGCCACATGTTTTAAAAACCGCACTAAGAAATGTAAATTGCAATATAAAGCGCAGCCCCTCTGGTAAGCCTGCTTGTGTTTTTTGATGTGGTACATTGTGGGTGCCAACAGCCCCCTCCTCCTTCCTCAGCAAGCCCCTGCCATCTGGAAAAGCAGGTGCTGTGGCTCCCACGGTCCCTCCTGCTACGGTCCCCAGGGTGACGCAGCTCCCTTGGATCCCATTGCCTGTTCCGTCCTTGCACTGCAGGATGCACCCCGGCAAGAGGCAAAACCTGGGTTGAGCTGTGCTTTTCAGCAGTGAACGATTTATACCTTTTTTATAAAGCAAAAGCCAGATACCAAAGCTGCCCTCTTAAATATTTAGGCTGGTGTGAGTAAGCCCTGGCAGCAGAGCAGGGCAGGAGAGGCTGTGTCTCCATGCATGGAGAGCTGTACCTCCAACCCCTGGTCACAGACCATATCCACTGTACATAGAAGACCACCACCCAACCCTGGTCCCTTCTCCAGTGCCCCAGCAGACTATGGCAGCCTCTGCCAGCCCTCTGTTGACTTGGAACCAAGCAAAAGGTGGCTTGTTTTTCTGCACAGCCCCGCAATGAGGGAGCCCCACAGCAGTGCTGGAAAGCAGCAGCTTCGCTACCAGCATGAGCCCTGGCTCGCTCTGCATGGAACGGGTTTCCTCTGGCCCCTGGTGAAGCACTGCGTATGCTTTGGCTTGCTCCCGGCACCCCTGCTTGAAGAGGAAAGCTGGCCAAGGCCATCTGTGCTTTCTCTGTGCTATTAAGGGATCAGCAGCTGGCCATGTCAGCTGTGTCTGCTCTAATAAATTAAGCAATGCCAGGGCACATCACTGGACTTGATTATTTATATTGTTAAATTATTTAAATGCCCCCTGGCTTGCTTTTGGCCAAGCAGTGCTCACCCAAACAATTTTCAGGCACAGTTCAGAAGTTAGCTTAGGCCGGGACTGCTCCCAAGTGTGGCGTAGATGCAGCCACCCTATATTACAGAGTAAGAGAGTTTAATAGTATGGATACAAGGCTGTTCCATAGCGCTTCGCCTTGGTATCAGGGAGCAGCTTCAGACATGCTTCATTCAGCAGTGTGGGCATAGCTCTTGAGTCTGAATCTCCTTTGTGCCATCAGAGCAGCATGAGCTTAAAAATCTATTCCTGAAAAAAATCCTGATGTTTTTCTTCTCTCATTTCTGTTTGTTCCTGAAATATCTGGCCTTTTCACTTTGTTTGAAGATTTTTTTTCTCCAGCTGCTCATATTATTATGCTGTTTCTAAAAATCACATAGAGGCATAAGATTTGCTCTTATGATTTTAGGGAATCTCTTCAAGGATGGAAAAGGAAGCACTAAAGCTACAGAAAGAGTTTAAGTGTTTTCTTCCATGTTGGTAGAAAAATCCATGAATAGCAGCTCTCTGAAAAACCTATTCCAAACACATTATGTATCCATACATATAAATATATATGCATACACAGATAACATTTGATTACTTACTTTCCTTTAAAGATTAAAAACATCTTATGATCTCAATATTCTGATGAATACCTAAATAGTCACAGCTCTAAGTTTTTCTTGGATGCCCTCCTGCTCTATTTTTTTCTCTTTTAATTTCTTTTCCAATGGATTAAATATTTCTCTGCAACACAGATATTTTTTATAAACAGCAAATTTAATTTATTCTCTCTGGAATCAACCCAAATGTTCAAGCTTTGCTTTCTTGGTTACTGTTTCAAGTGTAATATTAGCTGTGAAAACTGAAGACCTTAACACCCGCTGTTTCTTGGACAAACTTAGTATCGTCTTATATTCTGAAGAATCTGCATTCCAGAGACCATGAAGTAAGAGAAAACAGCTTTGCTTGTATCTTTACTCCCAGCTGGAGTCACAGAAGTGTGCATTTTGGGGCTGTAAACATTTTGATGGGAATTTCATCCTTATTTTAGGGAGAGAGAGAGAAAGGTTAAAGAGAGCATCTGTCCTTTAGTGGCAACACTAACAAAACCACCACCAACAACAAGAAAAACCAACAAAAAACCTTCAAAACCTAAAACAGAGTTTGCTTCAAAAAGAAACTTTGTTTCAAGTTTTAAGTCATGCTGTAGAAAAAAGTTATGCCTCTATTGACAAAGGGGAAGAGAGTGAAGGGAAAGAGAGACAGAAGGTAGAGCAGGGAATTAGGAAGGAGTCATGCTCATCAGAAACCAATGAAGTCAAATCACACAGTAAATTCCAAGTGTTAAGATAGTCTGAGAGATTTAACTGATTTAAAGCCTTTTGAAATATACTCACTCATTCTCACAAATTAAAACAGAGTGAACAGTTTTATAATCTAACAAAGGATTGGTCCCAAGTTCTCTATACCCTTCATAGCTTTCCTGCAACTAATTCACTTCATTTGGGCTCAGTGAAAAGCATCATTCACAATAAAAAAAAATGTATTTCAATCTTCAAGGAATGAGAAATGGAAATTTTTATATCTAAAATGCCTGTTACTGTTTTGTCTTCCCTTATAAATCAGACCATAGCCCTGTCTGATAGCAGATAAAAATCCATGACATCTGTTTATCTTATAAGAACATAATGAAAAGACTAAAAAAAGTATCACAGAAGTTTATTGGAAGTGATTAAAAGACAGAGAAAGTTAGACTGATAGATTAAAAGCAGAAAATCAGGTAATTGGTGTTGCTGGTGCTGCATCGTGGGGCACTATGTCTGCTGCTTCCTGTCCGATCCAATCCAATACAATTCAATCCCATCCAATTCAATCCCATCAAAGCTAATACACCCCAATGGACATGTTGTGGCTATGAGTAGGCAAATGTTGTCCCATGGTGGTCAAGGTCTAAAAAATGCTTTTTCAAGCGCTGTTTTAATAAGTAAGGTATCTGACTTCCATTCTCCCACTGCCTATAAGGTCAGGACTGAGCTTCATGTGGCTCTTGCTCCAGAGCTCCTGGATACGGTAGGTACCTGCCCCAGGATCCTCTTGACTCCTAGCTGAGGGGGCATATGTGCAGCTCAGACACAGTCAATATGAGCATTACAAGGAATATGAGCAACATCAAGTGTTGAGTCTTGACCTAACATCCTTGGGTCCATGGAAGGGATTAAATGCAATGTATTTTATAGAATCAGTGGGACAGTGGCCATTAAAATAACTAGCCAAGGAACAAAGTGAAATGTGAACGAAGTGATGGTCTGAAACCTCTGTACTCTCTGCCACATGGTGAGGAAACGACAAAGTGATGTAAAGGTTGTGGTTACAGGGTTGGCTCAAGACATTCAGCTCTGTGGGGACAGCTCAGTATCTGCAAAGAGGCCTCCACATGGGTAATGAGAAGAGAAGCAGGAAGAGGGAATATGGTGGTTTTAGATAACACTGAGTACACGAAACAGATGTATTGGTGACTTAGGCTGGGAGAGAGCAGGGGAGATTTTGGGAAGCTTGGAGAAAGAACTGGAGTTTTGGAGAGCAGAGTTGGGGGAAGGATCCTGAGGTTTCTTTCTTTCTTCTGTTTCCTCCTAGGATATGGGACTTCCACTTCCCCCGAAACCTATCAGACAGTGGAGTATCCCCCCTGCCTCATGTGGTGACCTGCTCCCTTTCCAGTCCCCTTGCAGGCATCCCACACTGCTTACCCACCTGTGCATCTTGGTCTTCTGTGGAGGGAAAGGATGGGTCCAGTCAGAGATCCTAGAGGAGGGGTGGGGAAACCAGGGCTTTCTGGTTCTCCTGTTGCAGGAAAAGGCCACCGTCTCTAGCCCCTAATCCCTCTCAGAGAATCAGCCAGAGATATCTTACCTTCAACAACTCCTTTCTATACTAGTGGCTGCCAATTTGCCTTTGAAGCTGAAGGCTCCAGGGCAGATAGTCATCATCCATATAATAAGATCCATCACTTTTGTAAGGTGTGTTTGTTGGTTGGTTTTGGGTTTTTTTTTTTCCTTATCAGCAAGAGTTTGCCTGTAGTTTAATGCTGAGATGTTGAGCAATTTATTTGGCTCTTAGAATAATGCAAATAGTTCCAAGATTCAGAGAAACACCGAATATGTGCAACAGAAAGCTTTGTAATTATGTTTGTGGATCAGAAATAAATTACCAGGTTGTTTTGGAGACTTAGAGTCACTTTATTATCCAAAGTAGAATCAAAGAGCATGTTGGCATTTCCTGCAGTTAAGACAGAAAAGGTACTACTTTTCTCCCTACTTTACTCTTACTGTAAATTTTCACTGCTTTCCTCTTTTAGATATGTGAGATAACAAAGTCAATGACTCTTGGTGACAATGAACTAACCCACTTAGCCTTTCATCAAAACCAATGTAAAGCATCTGATGCTATTTCCACCCTCTGCAACATGCATTTGGGAGTCTTTGTGTTTGAATTGACAGATGGCTCAAAAGAAAAAAAAATCATCATGGACAACATCTGCCCACCTTAATTTTGTTTCGATTCTTTTGAAATTCTTTTGAAATTCTTTTTTCAGATTTGTTGCTAACTTTAGGTAATATGCCCATTTCCAATTGCCATATCAGCTTTCATGACTCCAGCTTCACAAAAGATCAAAAGTGTGGGCATTTTTTCTGAGTCCACTTTGATTTCCATTATGACAAAAGGCCTCCTGGTAGTCAGATACATAATTAATGGTAATGTGAGGCAGATATTTCTCCTTTAATATTTCTAGGCTTCTGCAGAATGCATCATTTGCCTCCTTTTCCCCCCCCCATTTTGTTCTGCTTCTCTGCTTACAGAAATAACAATATTTCATTTGTTCTTTAAAAGGATCCAAAATCTCTTTCATCTAAGATCTAAGAGACAGATTATTATTTGCATTAGAAAATAAGTCATGGACCAAGATGCCATTGTGCTTGATACTTTACAGACAAGCATAAAAAATGTTCTTTGACCAAAAGAGCTTAAAAACCCAGTATAAAAGGAGAGGCATTGAGGCACTGGACAAAAAAAATTATCAGTGTGGCACAAGGAATAGATGAAATACCATTGGTCATCAGGGTAAGTAGGGCTTGCACATCTATATACAATAAAAAAATCTTTGTTTTCTCTGGGATTTTGTGCTTAGAAAATCAAACAACAAGGGTATAAAAAAATTCACAACTACAGTTCCAGAAAAAGAATGTAGAGACAGAAGAGTATTTGCAAATATTTCAAGTATTTCCATTTTTTATTATAGTCCCTTTAAATTGTGAGACTGCATCACTAAGAGGGAGAAAGCTGCATCAGTTTTGATTTACACTGCAAATTCTTTTTTATCCTGTACCTCTGGTAAGACATGCACGCTCCTAGCTTCCTAATCAACTTTTGCAATGGGTAGTAAGGAACTTAAATCTATAATCAAATCTGGATTTTGATGGACTAATGATTTCACAGTCCAGTGTGGTAGACACTATACACAATGTGATTAAAGCCCCTTCTACTGTTTGACTGAGGCGGAAAGTTGTTCAAAATGATGGCTTTGTCTCTCATTTAGTACTCATTTTACAACCTGTAAAATGGTGGAAAGCATGATCTAATGAAACACTGAGGTAAGACAATACAAGACATAGCCTTCACTCATGACTTTTGATCATTTGCAGTTTTGCAGGATGAACTACATGTCTGAAAGTTACTGTTACTTACTACACTGTAATCTATGTTTGAATTAGACAGATCTAGCCATGTATTCAGAGAGACTAAAGTAGAGTACAGCTAATTTTTTCAGAGAAAGATGACAGCCAGGCTACTTTCTCCAAGGTAGAATGCCAAGACTAACATCACAGTCAATCCAATCAGTTGATTGATGGTTTCTTGTTTATTTATTGCTCCCTTAAGAATTCTATAATTTGCCCTGACTGGGCCACTTGACCGGTGCTGCTTGTCTCAGGTATATGCAGATCAATTTTATCTGGTGTGCCAATTACGGTGCCTAGGTCCTTTTGGACTACACTGGAGAATAAACCTGCAAAAGCTGCAATACAGGAATGGCAAAAGGAAAGCTAATACCCTCTAATAACTAGCAAACACGACTCTCTTAGGGTATTACCCAAGGACTAAGAATAAAATGCTCTAAAGAACAGCAGATTATAATAGTTTAGTGGATTGGTCTAGAAATAAAGTCTGGAATAAATATAAAAAGATTTGTGGTATGATTTGTAATGACTAGAGGGAAAGAAATTACTATATGTTTATATTGAATTAGTGGCAAATTTAGAAAGCTATCTTTAATTAAACTTGCAACTGCTTGGGCATGACTAAAGGAAAAAGATATGATCCTAGTATTTTTCAAGTGTACATTGTGATTTTTATTAGCATAGCTGTAGGATTGACATCTCCCGAGATTAAAAGTCCTGAATAAATTACTTAAGCCTATGAGACTGGCTTGCAGATAATGACATCTTAGCTGTACTTCTTGATGGTTTTTTTTTTTTTTTTTATTATCTGAAACCATTTAGGAACACAGTTAATAGTTTTTTAGCAAATAACTTGATTTTGGTTTACATAAAAGCTGTATGCTGATGTAACAAGCTGGCATGAGTGTCAGATATTGCAAGAGTCACAATAAAGTTGGGAGACTGACATCCTTCAGAATGAGATGTGCTGATGAAAGTGCTGGGAAGAAAGCAGATAAAATTACAGCATTTTCCCATGCCCCTTGTACAGAAGACTTGATCTACACAGAGACAGTGACAGAGCGTTTTCCAACTGAACATTTCAAACAGGAAAGGGAAGACAATTCTCCAAACAGCTACAGCATCTGCGGTTCTCCTAACAAAGTCCCTCACAAATGTAGGCCTTATTCTGCCAGCTGTCGACAAGGTCACAATGAGGGTTAAGCCAGTGACAGAACAACCAACCAACATAAGTTTGTCTCAATGGCATACTGTCTGACATGTCATATAACATGGTGAGTTATTAATATTGCAGAACACACCAAAGCAACACAGGGTTGAATATTTGAGCTCAAAACCAAGACTCGGTTGTTTTTCAATATCCTTTTGGAAACAGAGGTGGCAAATTCCAGGGCCAAACTCTTCAGGAATTGGCAGACATCTGGATTTACCAACTAGCCTTATTATATTATAGTTTCTGAGCTTGTCTTCTGTGGTGACTTCATCTATTCTGTCTGCCTGATGGTGGCATAGGTCTAGGTTCTAGGTCTAGATACAAAACAACATAGCATAATTCATATGGTTTATTGGCCTGGCTTACATCAAAAGCATCAGTTTTTTAATGTAACTAGAAAGCACAGATGCTACAGTGGCAATTTACTAACCTAATGAATCTTTGCAATGGTTTGATTCCCATGAAATGATGCTGAAAGCTGCTTGCTGTACGCACTGCATTTCCGATTTGAACATCCTTCCCCAGAGACTAATACGGGTGAAGAGGACTTAATGGAACACAAAAATGGAGCATCTATGATAGCCAATCTTGAAGTCAGTGACTAAAAAGAAAATGAGACTAGCTTGTATGAAGGGGACCCTGATGACAGAGCAGATTGAATTTTCTTTTTAAATTATAGCGAGCGCTGCAATATTTTTGTTTAACACAACTTTTCGCAATGTAGTAGTTATGCATCTATATGTATCCAGTTATTTCCAGAAAGAAGAGAAATTGAACAAGAGGGAGATTGCATGCTTTCATTTTCAACTTGCATGCTTGTCTTTTTCTGGTTATGATCAGAGACTACGAAAGATATTTTTGGGAAGTGTAAAAGGAAACTGAATCTCTCCTCAGTGCCTTTGGTTTGCATGGTGCTTTTGAAAAGTAAACAGGGAAGATTTTATGTCTGTATAAGGCAGAAACAGCCAGCTGTGAGTTACTTGACACCACAGATCTGAAGCCTCTGCTGAAGGAGTCTTCAGAAAAAACAGGGAGGCACCAATAATTTATGAGTTGGGACTAAGGAGCACACCCAGAGCGCTTAGAAAAATACACTTATTCACTAACTCACTAGAGAGCTTTTATTATAGGCCAAGACCACAGAGAATTCCAGTTTGACTGAACTTTTTAAACCCTGTGTCATTCTGCATCGGAGTGAGACACTCTGTGGAGTGCTTTGTTGTAGAGAAAGGCTTGGGCAAAGCTCTAAGAGAGCCAATAGTCCAGTGATTTGGCTCTGTATTTAGGATGTGCCAGCCCTGTCTAAATTAGGCTGAAGACATGCTGATCTGTGATGTCCACAGTGATCACTTAAGATATAGGTGACTATCTGCACTCGATGTTGGTGTCTTTGAAAGGATTTGTTGGGAACTTTCATCCTGGCCTAGAAAAATCCTCCTGAGGATTTCAACAAGTCTGTGTGTTGACCATAATCTGCACAAAGATTTAACTTTGCTTACCACTCCCTAAAGAGACAGCAAGAAGTCTGTTTTTTAACACAGCTGCTTCTCTTCTACTGGTAGCATCCTATCCACATGGCAAAAGTATTCTCCGGTGGGTATAGAGCATGAAATCCACCCTACTGAACTGAACCAGATAAGATACATGAAAGGACACGACACACAGATGTTCTCTGCATCCTTTAGTAGCTAGTGTCTGCAGCAGTGATTTAGCTAGGGACGAGCTAAATAAAGAAAGATAGTGTATCTTTGCTCATTACTTTGAAGCAATTGAAACTCACTTTGCTAATAAATTAAATCTGATTAAGTGTTGAAAGTCTTGAAGGGAGGCAAGAGCAGAGAATGACAAGTAATTGTGAAAGGCTTGTAAAGAAATGTGAGGGATTTCCCAGTGGAAGTTGAGCTAAACAGTCTAATAGAGCAAGAAAACTATTCTGAGGAAAAATCTCTGGCTTTAAGGCTAGAGCCTCTTTTTTCTATGCCAACTCTTCCATACAAACTATATTTTTTACTTCTCACAGTGCTCTGTGTGGCTTATTGTCCCTGTCCGTAGTTATATCCTCATTGATTATCATTCTTGTCGACCTTTTAATTCAGAACATGTCTTCCTCTCCTCTCAGCAAGTCAGTCCAGGTCAAGATGAAATGGTGCAAGAGGCAACATCCCCTTATACTTCCGTCTAAAAAATACCATAAGTGAAGAAATTTTCCCCTATGTTCCTCCTTTTCCCACCAGCCCTCTGACCCAGTTCATAAAGTGGTCCATGACCACTTGGCTGGACACAGCTGGGGGGTTGCATGCTGCAGAGAGTGTAACATTTCATTGCAGTGGTATTTGTCCAAAGGGTCTGCAAAACTACAGTAGGTCTCAGCTCCCTTAGTCCCCTGTCTTGGTATACCTGGCCCCTCTCAGCAGTGCTGTCTCTCCTCTTTCATGTAATTCTTTTTGCCTGTTGATCAATAGTTATAATCTCAGTCAAAGATTTCTCATCATTAAATGCTGAAGGACACTACAGCTTTGCCTTTTTCTCATTACCTTTGTTTTGTCCCATTTTGTTCTCTTCTATTCCACTGCCGCCTTCATTTTCTTTCTCTCCCTCCTCCTGTGAGTTTCCTCTTTCCAAATGCTGCCTGACTTATCAGTGCAGTGTCTGCAGACAATACTATTTGGATATCCTTTGTTCTTTACAGACACCTCTGCTCTGATCTCCAGACTAGTCTCCTTGTTGCCTTCTTCCCCGTTGTGCCTGGCAGGCTACTGCAGTACTCCAGCTGGGAGCCAGATTTAAGTTTAACACCATGTTTATTCGTTATTCTTTCAGTCTGGCTGCAAATCCAATGTTGTACTTGCTACTGTCATTTTTGCAACTACCATGAGCCTGAGAGATAGGAGTCTGGTATTTCCACACAACAATCCTGTTATCTGGTGAAGTTTTATATGCCCAGCATGTATTTGTTGAAGAGCATTTCTCTCATATCTTTCCTGGCTTCTCAGGAATACCTCAGATCTCCTCTGTGGTTAATGTCAGCTGCATTCTGACCCTAGGAATGGGACTGCCAGAGGGTACAGCAGAGAGTGAAGATGTCCAGGTGACTCTTCTCAAACTGGATGAAATAAAAATAGAAAGGATGTGTATGGAAATGGCATACAACATCACTCAGCCCCTTATCAAATCCTGCATCCCCCATTGCAATTAATCCATTAAAAAAGTTAGGTCTAACAAAGCAAGCTCTTGATTAAACCAAATCACATTGGTTTATACAGAACACATGGTCTGTTCCTTGGTAGATATGATATATAAGAATTCTGAGATTCCCCAAATTACATTTGGATTCAGATGTGCCTTGTTTTCCTCTGGCCTTAGCTTTCTGTTGCATAAGCTATGTACCCACAAAACCATTTCATGGGTGGGATGTAGCTAGTTAGTGCATTCTGCAGCTTGGGAACATATAAAGGAACATACAACTTCTCAACATACACACACACATATGTATTTATATGTATATAAGTAAATATCTGTGTGTATAGTGATATATGTAATGTGTCCATGTGAACTGAGTGAAGCACAAGTAAATGGATGCCAACATGAAGATAATTTAAGGCAGGTGAACTTGGTGGCAATCAGCAGTAGAAGCTAATGCTTTTGTTTGTGATTTTTTCATGTTTGAATGAAGTGTTTAAAGAGTCTGTAGGTGACTCTGGGTCTTGTTGTTCCCAGACACTCAGAAAAGGGCCCACATACTTTTTGTATGAAAGTGACAGGAGAGAAAGATGTCAAAAGGTTGATAAGGAGATGTAGCAGTCTTTAAATGATTGGTAGATATTGAAACCAAGGTCCTTAGTTAGAAGGTTAAATAGAAAAACTTGCTGAGAGCTATGATAAGAGCTTCACTTTTTAGCACTCTTAATCATTGTCTGAAGGCAGCTTTCTGAAACTGGGACTTTTAGAGTTTTAGTATAGATGGTCCAGGTGGTGCCTGTGGTTGGTTGATTTGGAATGATGCCAGCATAAAGAATAACTTGATATTGATACTGACATTTTAGTTAGCATCACTGATAGTAACAATACGAATCACATTGTAGTACTAAAACGTGACATTCTCTTGGTGCTTATGCTACAGCATTTGAGGAAGGAATTGTCCTTGTAAAGGGCAAAGTAAGAATTTAAATACCAACATAATGTGAACGAAAAGATGAATGTACGATTGATAACAGCAGGTAAAATAAATGATTACTAACAAAGAGTATAAAACACCTTAAATAGAGACCTGTTTGTAAAATATTGACAATGGTAAGCAATGCCAACCCCCAACCCTAAGTCTATTGGTTTATTGTTACCCTAGGTGGGATGAATGTTATATAACAGCAATTATACAGCCATCTTTAAGGTTATCTGCCTATAAAATACAGTTAGGACATGCTGAGTAGATAAACCTGCTATATAATGATAAGAAATGTTTTGGTAAAAATATACAATTTGGAAGAAATCCAAAGTATTGCTAGTTACACTTTCGTTACTGTTACCTTTTTTTGCTTACATTGAAACAGGTTTCTGTTGAGGTACAGAAACAACTTGATGCTTTAGCATAAGAACACCCATTTTCTTTCTTGATGTAGATGCAGCCAGGTTAACCGTCTTCTCTCTATGCATAAGCACCGTTCTAGCCTATTACTGTAGAAAAAGTAACAAGTATACAATTTCTGAGAAAGTGTAGAATGCATTCTTCAAATGCGTATATAAACTCTAGACAAGGGCTATGAGAAACAGGATGATCTAGCACTTGCATTATCACGTTCTCTAACACAGTGAAGCAAAACTTTATAAGATGTAAATGAAAGCCAAGTATAGTGTAAAGGATAAAATGTTTTATAAAATTTATTTTAAAAATTAACATATGGCAATAAGAAGACCATTTTATTATCTAGAGATGGCCTATTTTTTCACCAATCTATGTCATGTACCTCCTTTATATTTAAACTGCCATAACGTAACGTTAATTATGTGTGTCTTCGGCTAACAGTAAGTATAGTTGAGGACCAAAAACTACATTTCAAAACCCAAGTGTACTTTACACAGTAATACATACAGTAAATGCTGGATTTCAGATTTTTTTTTTTCTACATGTGTTTTCTCAAATCCAGGGCTTTTTTGTCTATGGCAAGTAGATCAGATGTTGTTTCATCAGTACCTGGATGTGTTCAGTTAAAAAAAGCAGAACTGGAAGGGAAAAATTTCAAAGATTTAAATTCACATTAATACCAGGAAGAGGAAATGAGTGTTACATTGTCCGTTGCTGTGGGGCACATGGAGAACCTCCAGTGATGACTGAGATAAATTTCTGCAGGGACCATCTCATTTGTCACTATTTCTGACCTTTTTCCCCCCTCTTGATTGAGATCCCATTTTAATTTCCCATTATAAAGCATAAAGTTTTTAGTCCTTGTGTAGCAGACTAGCTTGCACTCAGTTTAGCCTTGCAGGGCTCGTAGAGCAGCCATGGGGTTTTAGTCATTCATTTGGTATTAGCAGGCAAAATTGATGGCTTTACTTTTACAGAGAAATATGATTTTCTTGCTATGTGTGATAAATATCCCACTGCTGGAACGGTGCTCTCCTCTCATCTTACTTGCGAGAGTGTAATGTTGTTTTTTGAGATACAGGTAGGATTTGGACTTGAGCATCCTCTTAGAAACTGTGAAAACTGCAGCTTTAAGTGGACTGATTTCTCTGCATCTTAAAACACAGTCTTCTGACAGAAAGATGGCTGCTTCTACAGGCTCTGAAACAAGGCTACCTGTTTGTTATAACTACCTTCATCTATATAAATATTTCTGTTTTAAGCATGGGGTTCATGCTCTGCTTACAGGCTTGCTTTTCTAATTGTGGAACAGCAGGAGCTGTGATTCACTCAGAGTGCGTAAAGGCCTTCTGAATATTGTTTGGTAATGAGTAATGGGTTAAAAATAGCTTTTGAGCTGTAAGTCTTATCTTTTCGGAGGCAAAGAAACATGGTAATATTGCATTTGGTGTATATTTCCAACTACTTTTTAATAAGGTGATCTGTGCACTTCTGGTGAAATCAAGGACACCTCTAGAATTAATAATCTTACAAAGAAGAAAAGGGCCTCATGGAAGAAAATTTCCCCATCTTTGAAGACTGTAAAACTGCAGAATCCTGTTAAATACATTTTAAGTGTTATTTCTTGCTGGGAAGTCTTTGTTTTGTAAGCTGACAAAACCTTGATAGCTAGGAGGAGGTGGAAATGTTTAAATAAAGGGTCAGCATTTTTTTTCTTGTGAAAAACCCTTTATTTGTTTGGTACTGAACGTTTTTCTATCTGTTTACTTATAGCAGATTGTGTCATCCTACATATAAAAGTATACAAATATATATATATAAATAATCAGCATCTCATAGCATGAAGCCTTCAGAGCACCAGGGGGCCGTGAAGCAGGATTGGAGACTTTTATACTGCAAAGACAAAACATCAGGAGAAAGTGTTCAAAAATCTCTACAGGTCTCCACACTGCAAACACCTTGCTGAAAGAAAATACCAATGACAACAGCAACAGTTTCCTTAAATTCATGTCTCTAGATCTTTTTTTGGTCTACCGTTCTGTGCCCTGGAGGAATAGATGATACTCGGGTGAGAATTATTACTCCCAACCTTCAGTGGCAGAAAATGGGAATTACGCCTGCACACGTACGAAGTGTTGAGAAGCAGGATCTTGTAACCAGCACTGTTTTATATCTGATTTTAAAATACTTTGTGATTTCATATGGTTTTAGAAGAGAACACCTGGAAAACAGAGCTGCTGATTATAGAACATGGCTTCACTGGGGATATGTTGATACAGCAAAGGCTTATGAAATAAAAAAAAAAAGGCTGTGGTTCCAGGGGAAAAAATACTTGCTTTTTGAAGGGCCTGGCTGTATTTACTATAGCTGTTTGGAGAAGAAGTGGGCTGGTGGTGCAGTGGCAGTCATGGCTGTGGGGAAAATGGAGCAAGGGAACAAAACACTCTAAATCATGGAATTGTCTCGAATCATAGAACTGTCTAGGTTAGAAGGGACCTTTAAGATCATCTAGTCCAACCGTACTCATAATGCTGCTTCATTCAGGATGATGCAACTGACAAATTGACAGGTATCCAGCCTGTCCATACAGTGTCTCTTGCATCCTTTGCAGTAGCCAATTCGGTCTGTAGAGTGGCTTTTGCATCCTTTACACATGGAACACACAGAATTCCTGAGGAGTGGGGGATTATTCTACAGGATTTTTTGAGCCTTTTATGGGAAATGTACAGTCATTGAATTCAATACTATTTAGTTGGGTTTTGTTGTTGTTGTGGTTTCTTTTTCTTTTTCTTTTTCTTTTTCTTTTTCTTTTTCTTTTTCTTTTTCTTTTTCTTTTTCTTTTTCTTTTTCTTTTTCTTTTTCTTTTTCTTTTTCTTTTTCTTTT
>VXBJ01001857.1:126542-200736 GCA_013400055.1 Nycticryphes semicollaris | reverse complement strand
CTTTTCCTTTTCCTTTTTCTTTTTCTTTTTCTTTTTCTTTTTCTTTTTCTTTTTCTTTTTCTTTTTCTTTTTCTTTTTCTTTTTCTTTTTCTTTTTCTTTTTTTCTTTGTCTTCTCTTTCTCTTTCTTTTTCTTCTTCTTTTTCTTTTTCTTTTTCTTTTTCTCTTTTCATTTTCCTTTTCCTTGTCTTTTTTTTTTTTCTTTAAATGAGTGCATCTGTTACTGTAAACCAGAGAGAAAGAACATATGGTTATCGTTATATCAGACACAAGATGTGTCTGATTACCTCTGAAGATAAGTGATATGCCATCAGCGCTGTTTGGGAACCTAAGTGGAAGTCTTCAGATAAAGTGCTATGGATGTTTTTGTTGAAACCCAGATGCCATTGTTTTTGAAGCACAGAGATTATCTTCTCTCATGAGGAGACAAAGAACTGTCTCTCTGGATAACACAATTAAACCTACCC
This sequence comes from Nycticryphes semicollaris, assembly GCA_013400055.1. Lineage (NCBI taxonomy): Eukaryota > Metazoa > Chordata > Aves > Charadriiformes > Rostratulidae > Nycticryphes > Nycticryphes semicollaris. The sequence continues at coordinate 200,271 of VXBJ01001857.1, read as the reverse complement.
ATGAAATGCATGCTTGTACCTTTTTGAGTATATAGTTTCACCTTGGACAGAAATTATATACATATACATATACATACACACACAGAGACAGGCAGACTTGGACTGTACATGGGAAGAATTCGGAACTAAAGGAAACTAAAATGAAACTCATTAATAAATCATTTTTCATTAACCACCTTCTTTGTCCCTTTGACCTTCAATGTCATCAGCTTTCCATGAGTTAATGTGTACCATATTCACTGGTGTTTCCAGAAAGATCATCCTCCATGGTTCTAGGACAAGAGGTAATAGGCACAACTATGGACATGGAAAGTTCCATCTAAACATGAGGAGGAACTTATTTACTTTGAGGCTGGCAGAGTACTGGAACAGGCTGCTCTGGCTGCTCTGGAGACATTCAAAACCAGCCTGGACTGGTCCTGTGCAACCTGCTCTAGGAGGACCTGCTCTGGCAGTGGGGTTGAACTAGATGATCTCCAGAGGTCCTTTCCACCCCCATATCATTCCATGATTCTGTGATTCTGTGGTTTGGACACAGTTGTGGTGGACACTGCTGGCTGAGGCTCTGGAATTGGGCTTCAGGCTGAGGAAGATTTTCAAGCTCCTGCCTATCTCAAATCTGGCTTTGATTTCTTGTGTTACCACAAAAAGACTGGGCCAGTGGATGCCTCAGCCTGAAGTAAACTTTTCTTTGCGGTGCTCTGAAAGCCTCAAGCAGCAAAACAAATTCTGGAATCTCACAGGCTGTCAGACAAATCCATGTTTCCATCTTTCCAAGCCACAGATAATAGCTTAGAAATGCTTGTTTCCCTTTTTACCACTTCTCAAAGAGGCAGCATCTGCGATCATGCTTGCTGCACCGTTTCGGGCAGCACCCACTGCTCAGTGTGGGCTGAGCTGTGGAATGCGCCCGGTGAAGCTATGCACCCCTCTTCTGGGAGTCACCCCCTTTGATGGGCCACTCCAGTCAGGAAAATGTGTATCAGGTTTTGAAAACTGGGTGCTGGCAGTACTTTTGATAGGTTGAATCTCAATATAAAATTCCTACCAAGGGAGACAGACTGCAGGTCCAATTACTTGTTGATTAATTAAACTTCTTTAATTAAATTTTATTCACTACAATAGAAACAGGGACTGGGTTTCACAAGGACTTGAATGATATTAACCCTTTACTCTAGCACAAGACAGAGAATATTTAAATGTGTCCTGAGAACATGAAAACGTATTGCATACAAGACATGTGGTTTCCAAAGAAGTGATTTTTGGAAATTCCCAGGACTGGGATATAAGAAGGAGTTGAGGCCAAATGGGAACATGGCATTTAAAACTCTTTGCATTAGTAAAACAGTGTTCCCCCATCTCTGTAAAACCTATCTCTTCCTGATCTGGAAGATCACTCTCCGAACTGGATGCTCTCTCCAATGTGCCTCCAGGTCACTGGCATCTGTGCTACTTTGTCTTGGGTTCATTATTCCAACAATCACCCAGGATAAGCCAAAATGCAGATTTGCACCACCTTACTTCTTTCCCCCCAGTGCCACAACTGCTTTTTTCAGTGCCTGTCTTGCTTCTTGTCCTGCTCTCACGTCCCTGAACTCTGACTGCAAAGTACTCAGGAAGCCTCCCCAGCTTCCTCGACCCAAAGAACTCATCTCTGGTGTAGAAACAAAGGCAGGATTGTCTCTGTGTTCAGCTTGGCCTCTCTTCTGCAAGGACCTCCCCTAGGGGATATGTCTCCCATGTGGGTCCTTTGCTTCCAATAAAACAAGACCCGTCAGAAAGGTTCTCTTCCCCCTCAACACACTTCTAAGGTGTTCATCCAGTGTGGGACTTGTGATTTAGCAAGGATGGGTTTTGGATGGCTTTTCAACTCTCACAGGTGTCTTATGTGTGGACTCTTGTTTTGATTTCACCAAAGAGCTGAAGCCTGTCCTGCTGCCTGAACCAAGGGAGCTAGAGTATTCCTTTATGTCTGAGACAGCTCTTATATTAAGCTTTTCTTCCACTTCAAATATTTATACAACATCTCTCAGGTGAATTTCTTTATGCTGTCTCGGGCAGCATCTCCGACTCTTCTACAATGGCTGTTTATGCAAAATTTCTCCTTGGGGAAGATTGCCTGATGCTGAGAAACTTCTGAGCTCCCACTGCCGGTTTTACTTCAGTTATAACATGGATTTGATCCCTCTCTTGTGCAATGGCTGTCGTGATCAGGGAAGACTTTGTGAATACTTTTCATGCTGAACTATTTTATCTGATTCCTCCCTAGAGAGCATCTTTTCTGCTCCTCAGAGCTGTATTCACTCTGATGGTCTTTCTAATACCATACCTTGGGGAATTTTAATTTTCAATGATATTGGTAATGTGTGTACGTGTGTTTTAATACCTTGAAAAATTCCACTTGTAGGTCCTTGCCCTTCTCAGAGTCTGCACCCAGTGAAGAACCCAGATTTGCATCGTGCTAGACAAAGGAACTGAAAAAACATACATGTCCCGAAAATCCTCCTCCATACCCTGCCCGCTCAGCAAGCCAAATCCACATAGGCTCCACTGTTGCTCAAAATACTCCAGTAAAATCAGCAAAGCAGTCCCCAAATGAGGTAAGCAGAAACAGGATGTACTTCCACTTGTCAGATGAAGTCTCAAGGAGAAAAAATTATAATGTTATAGCTAGAAAGTATTTATGATCATCAAACAAACAGTAGGGGGCTGAAGAAATCTGCCTGAGTTTCTGCTGCAAGAGGGGAAAGCAGCCATAAGTGATCCAGAATTCCTTCCTTACCTCATCAGGGTATTAGTTTCCTGATGCACAAATTCTGTACTCAGACCCTGTGGATCTAATCTTCCCAGTCAATTGTCACAACTGATTTATTCCCACAATTTAACTTTTAACCCAGTGTCTCAGCAGTCAAACAGTGCAACTTGAGCCTATTTTGCACTGAGTGGCTGTTAAGGAGTAAATGCTGGTTGTGGTAATTTGCTGAGAATTGTTGGCATGGGGGCAGAGCTGATGGAGGACAGACTCCTTTGGGTTTCCAGTAGAAAATGGATCTGGAAAGCAGGAAGCAGGGCTGTGGCTGTTACCAGCAGTTATCTGGTAATGCTGTTTATGCAACCCCATTAGCTGTAAAAATTAGGCCAGTGACGTTTTAAGATTGTATTAAGCTTTGGTATCTAAAAGGTATACTTGACCTAAATGCTTAGGTGTCTTTGATGATCAATGCAGGAAAAAGGCAAAACTGGAACATATTGGAAGTGTACACTGCGAATGTCCGAGAAATGTTGGATGAATCCCACCAGCTCTAACTTTCACCTGTAGAGAGTCCACCTCTGGCTAGGAAATAAAAACCCCATCCTAGCTGTCACCACTTAGGGAACTCGAATCTGACGTGATAACAAGCAGCAACAAAAGTGGATGTGATCATTTAGAACTGTGTCTGAGCAGCTTGGCAGGGGCAAGGAAGCTGTTTGCTGTGTGATGCTGGAAAATACTCCTGTGGCCCATGGCTGGTATCCATTTTATTACCCAGAAAAGTCCATGAAACCAGAGGGAATTCAGAGAAACAACAAAAATGGATAGAGCTGTGGAGGGAAGTAACAGTAATGAAAGTACAGAAGCAGCAAGTATATTTTATACATGGAGATATGATTTTGGGGATATCTTTCGGGGTGACAAATTTTTAAGATGGGTGTTTACTGACATGAGTTCAAACCAGATTTTTATCTTAAGGTGTGTGAAAAAACATTAGAACAATGAAGAAGACATAATTGTTTAAAGAGGGGCCGTAGAGAAAGTGGCTAAAAATACAAGAGAAATATGAGGAGAAATTTGCCTGAAGCTGACGTTTACTAGGCTGTTCCTCAAGCTGGAGAGAAGTCCCTCCAATTGAGCTCATTAAATACCAATGAAACACTGGACAATTTTCCAAAACCAAAAAACTCAGGCTGGGAAGTACAATTATACATTGATATTTGGTTCTAAGTTCTGCCTAGTTGTTATATGTAGCTTAGTCTTCCGCAAATTGCGTTTTCAAAAACAAGTCAACTAGAATATTTTTGTTGAATGCATAAGGCTTTAGAGTAATTCAGAATGTAAAGGTGTCTACAGGCTAAAATAAAGTGGTTTGGTTTTAAAATGTGCAGAATGCCTGCATTTTCCACCAGCTTCAGGGGAGGCAATACAAAAGACAGAAGAAAGATTGAAATGAAATATCATCCTATGGGATTGTTTCCTATGTCATTTAAGGGAATGGGTGGTATTTTCTCCTCGCCTGCTGAATTTTGGCAGATATACCAATTGTGCCCACTCTAACTAGGACAACTTCAAATTGAGCTGCCTTAGAAATTACTCCTGTGATGACTGCCAGGCCTGTGTCTGGCGGTGGGAACTGCAGGAGGGTGAGACATTTACAACCATGATCCCACAGTTACCCTACACAAACCACCTGTGCTGGGGAGCTAGCAGCTCACAAGGAGATGTCCAATCTCTTGCAGGGTTTGGGTACGGACAGAGTGGGTAGGCAGGAATCTGCCTGAACTTTGGCAGAAACCTGCCTTTGGTGTGTGATCTATGTCAGCTTACATGTTGCTTGAGAAATTTCATTGAACACCTGTTTGTAAATTATGAAAGGACTGGACAGACCAGAAAAAATGAAGTGATTCTCATCTGTTCAGCCCCTCCATGACCTTTCTGTACCAAAGAAAGGAAGCCATGAGCCTCTGAAATAGGACAGGGAAGCCAAGTGGGGGTGAGTAATGGCAGAGGGCAAAGGGCTGAGAAACTAAGAAAAAATTCAGCCTGATGTTTAATTTTGGCAAACTAAGGAAAGTGGAGGTGAAGTGGATCTGTCTCCTCTGCACGCACCAGTAACAATCTTGTTACTGTGTACTGGAGTCCTGGTTTTGACACCCCACTTCACCTTGCATTAGGTTTGGTTACCAACCCTGAGCCACAGCTGTCCTGACCCTAAGTTTAAAAACCTTCTGGGGGTAAATGGGGTTGACACAGCTTGATGAGCCTGAGCTCAGCAGCTCTTTCAGTTTATGTCAGGTCTCTATCCTAAGGGTATTCTTCATCAGAATATCTCATTTTCTATAAACTGTTCTTTTAAATGCTTGAGTAATCACTCAAAGTTGGTCAGATGGCCATTCATGCACAACAGCTATGCCAAAAGTATAGGGAACAGAACACTCATTCTCTGGTGTCTTTACAGGGATAAAGGGGCATGGGATTTTTCACAGCTAGGATGGGCTTTTTATTTCCTGACCAAAGGTGGACTATTTACAGGTGAAAGTTAGAGCAAGTGCGATTCATCCAGTTCTTGGACATTTGTAGTGTACATTTTTAATCTCATCTAATTTTGCCTGTTTCCTCCATTGACCATCAAAGGCACCTGAATATTTAGTTCAAGCATATATTTTAGATACTAAAAGTTAATACAGATAATAAATCTGCCGACAGTTTCCGTGCTTCACCTTTCCTGTGACAGCTCCATTTTGGCTGTCATTTTTCCCAGATGCATGTGTATTTCCTCTACTGGAGCTGAACAAGTGTGGTACCTGCAGCATCAACACTGGGAAAAAATCCCTCTCTGCTCCAGTTCAGATACTTTGTCCTCTTTCTTTTCCTTCCTTGCATTGTTTCACAGCTCTTCTCTACTCCTGATTTAGAAATCTGTTACCTCTTTCTTCATCAGTGGCAAAAAAGGGAAAGAGAATTGATTAACTCAGCTGAAGTTTCATTCCTCTTAATTACAGAGGAGAAAACAGTGTTTGTTTTGGTTGAAAAGGTAGTGCCTAGTTAAAAATCATCCCTTGACAGCCCGAGGGAGATTCAGCCAACCATAGTCCTATACATCGGTGCTCACTGTCTAATCTGCTATGGTCAAGGGAGAAAAGTAGGCAATTCTCCTAATTCTAAAGGAAATATCTAAAACAGATGATGAAGGGCCTGCAGTATAATTGGTGTTGCTATCTGAAGTCAAGTGATATTATCTCACCTCAGTCTTTAACCATTTTATAGAGAGGTTGTATTCTAGAGGAAAGTATTTTAAGTAGTAACTTTAGCAGCGTTTCACCAGATATAAATTCATTCTCACCATTTACCTTCCCGCTCATTGCTTGAATTTCTCTCAGACTAAACAAGCAGTTTCATTTTGGCTATAGTAAATATCTCTTTGCAGCTCTGGTGCATGCTAGCATATTGCTGTAATGCTGCCATCCAGAACATGATGGTGTTTTTCCTCCTGTGTATAAGGTTAATTTCTTTCATCCCCGTTTTGAACATTGTGCAGATCACATAAGAGCACTGTCTGCTTTGGATTCACCATCCAAGGTTCCTATAAGAAAGATATTTTGAGACAGAGTTAACTCAAAATGTAACACTCGGAAATTCTTATGGAAATTGTCAAAACAGTATGGGGCTCTTGCCTGCAGGACACAGCCTAAATGCCCATGTTCTATCAGAGCCTTTCAGAGAAGTGCATCTCTTGCATAATGATGCTTGCTGAAAAGGGCATCAGAGTCACTAGAGGAAAGGAAGAAACTGAATCGACCCTGTCCTGGTAGAGTATGAGGAAACCCCACTGATTTTATATGTTTTAAACAGGGTTTAGCTGAATGCTGCTGGCAGGAATGTGTTCCCCAGTGTGGCTGAGTAAAATCAGGTTGAATTCTCACTTCTTTAGCTGAAGAGACAGTAGGAATAATCTGGTACTGATGGCAGTGAAAAGAAAATGCAGGTGAACATGGACTATACTTTTGCCTTAAAATCTGAAGTGGGGCACTTTGCACTTTACTTTTCTATTACTTGGAGTACCCTATAATTAATCTGCTGTCAGAAAAAATCAGTTTGTTGTTGCTAGGCATAAAGAACATCTACAGGGAGCTACTAAAGTAGCACCTGTGTTCCTGGCAAAGACTGGAGCCAGCAAGAAATAAATTTTGCAGCTCAGTCACTGACTTGTTGAGTACCCATGGGGAAATGGGGCTGGAGAGGGGTTAAGTACAGATAAAATACATTTGCAAAACACTTGAGAGCTGTGTAAAATGCTAATTGTAGGCTGCTGCGTGGCCTGTGGCTTAGGTGGCTTCCTCCTGCTTTCAGCCTTCCACCATCCTTTGAATGGGCATCTTGTCTCTCCTCAGGGACCAGCTGAATAGTCTCTTGCCTCTGGATGTTTTTTCTACCTTGCAGGTTGTGACTGGAAAAGTGAAAAACTTCATTGCCTTTTGGACAGCAGAGCTCATCCTCTGCCAGCATGGTGTGTATTATCTTACTGTCCCAGTACTACAATACTCTCTTCTAGAGGAGCCAGGGCAGTTGTTTTAACCTTAAACTGACCAGAGGTAACAGGCTGCTTGGGGTCTGCAAGTGTCTGCATTGATCCCAGCTCTGTTTGTAAATGGCTGTAAACATGGTAGCGCATTTCTGTTTTCCAGAGGAGCTACTGTAGCTGGGAAGTCTCATTTCAGATCCTGCTCATTGTAGTATGGACCCAGATATGGATATGCACTGCCAAATGCTGAGGTCTGTTTCACTTTACCCTGTCTTTGTGTCCTCCTTGAGTATGATCCTGTCCAGACTGGATGAGGAGATCATCCCCTTGGATCTCTAGGGCTAGCTGGATGAACGGCTAGTAAAGACACTTGTTTGTTTCAAACACTCATCAAAAACTCATCGCTAACAGCTAGCCTCAGAGTTGACACTTAACTTTTGAGCACTGAAGGCCTATCCTTCTTTTTGTCAGGCAGGAATTTGGAGAAATTTGTATATTGTCCAGACTGGCATATATCTGGCAGCTCCAGAGACATCCTTAGCACACGTGTTGGATGACTGTGCTCTGCAAGAGCAGCAAAGCTAACATTTGCAGAAAACATCAGACAGTTGCTGGCCATGATGTGTGAGCTGTTGGAGCTTAAATCCCCATGTTCTGAAAGCACAGGCCCACTGTGCACACGCAGATCACCTATGTGGCATTGTAGACACATCTCCAGTTCTTTGGATTTGTTGCATGTGCTCATCAAAGTGTATATTCATGATTTCCTAGGAAATGTTTGCTGCATTTAACAGTAGCTGTGATGGTGTAGGGATACAGGTAGGGCAAAGATCATATGTAGAGAAAGGACACTCTACTTGATTAGCTGTCAGAGATGAACAAGCTTTCTGGGTCATGAGCTCTTCTTGAGGTCTGCAACAGAAACAACTGCTCCACAAATGAGATGGCAACAACTATTCTGTTAATTGGGTATTCACTGCAACAAGTGTTCTATTAATTAGATATTTACCAATTAGATTATCTCTGAAAAAGAAATAGTTGGCCCCTGGAATCCTGGTTATGTGTGTGTAGTGTGTTCCTGTCTTGAAATGCTGTGACCAGAGGACAGCTGCAGATGTTAGCCTGAGCTACTGCTCTTAAGGTGTTGTCCTCAGATAAGGATGCATTGAAGCATATGCTGAAATATCTCTTGAATCCAGGAGTTCAGAATATTGGAAGGGAAGGGAAGAGAAGGGAAGGGAAGGGAAGGGAAGGGAAGGGAAGGGAAGGGAAGAGAAGAGAAGAGAAGAGAAGAGAAGAGAAGAGAAAAAGAAAGGAAAAAAGAAAAGAATTAAAAAGAAAAGAGGGAAATGAAGGCTGCCTTTACTTTTGTGAAAATGAAATACCTATTTTGCGTAGGAGGACTGAGGACAGATGTTGATCTTTTCAATACCTTCACACTCATAATTTAAGCATACTTATTTCTAGAACCTACTGTATGGTATTTAACATTGGAAATAATAGTGTATGTTACACAGATGCAGATTCCAGTACAAATACTGTGGATGTTTGTCCAAAATGGATACTTAGCTAAAAGCATGTGAAAATAACTAATCAGATATGTGACTGTTTTAGGTCATGCTCACCACAAGTTTAGAGAGGACTGATGTCACTGAAGTGTTTGAACTCTTCTGAATTTTCTTCTCCTTTTTAGAAACCTTTCTTTACCTTTATTTTTGGTGCTTTTGATATCAGATATTGTTTACCAGCTCTAAGTACAAACTCGCTTTAAAAATAAACTGTTTACAAAATCACATCTTGATATTTCTGCATTCCTATCAGGAGGAGTGTATATTTGCTCTACTGTATCAGCAGAACCATAAATCAGCAAAGCTGTTATTAATGCTGAATGACTATAATGACAGTGATGGTATGCCTTTCAGTTTGAAATCAAACTTTAAAATAGTCAGGTGATAGTTTTATTGTTGAGGCCTCAGCTGAATAAAAACCCTTATGAAACTTTTTATGTAGAGAATTCTAGACTCAAGTTCACTGACACTCAGTAACATGCCTCCAGCTGTACAGAGATAGTCAGCAAACACATTACCCATCATCTCATAGAAACTGAGCGTGTACCTAATTTTCATCGTTAATTACTATTTGTAGGTTAGGTGGGATATATGGGAGAGGAGCCAGAATTCAGGTATGTTAATTTTATTACCAGCTTTTATTCTCTACTCCTGTAATTTAGAGATAAAATATCACATGGTGCACCTTGTTTCATGAAGAGGTAAGGAAGGAATTAATAAAGTATAATTTCTTCTTACACAGGTCACCTTTACCTTCAGGAGTGCCACCAATACCTGATTTTGCTGCCAGGGTTAAGGGCTCTCCAACCTTCTTAAAGGGTGCTGTAACAGTATGTGTCTTTTTATCCACTGATCACTGGGAAACAGTTCTTTTAGGAAACTCCTTATGTTAGGATCATTCATTTAGGCTGTTCAAATAATTGCCTAAAAAAATAAATGGATTATTTAGATTGTGTTTCATTGCATGCTTGTGTCTCACATCCTCATATAAACAAATCTGATTTGACATGAGAGATTTCAGGAGGTTATTTTTAACACATCTGAGCAATTTACTTATTACTTTATTTATCTTTTGAGCAGCCAGGCTGCATCTAAATAGTGAGAACTGGGAGTGTTTCCCCACTTATGTATAGGTACATATATGGGTGATACCCTGGCTTCATCTCAGGATGATATTCATATTTATCCCTTCCTTCTTTTCCTCTTAAAATTATTTTGTAATAGAAAGGCCTTTCCTCTGTACAAAGGGAATTACCCTCACAATGGCTTTTGAGAGAAGGCTGTAATCTACAGCCAAGGAATACATATCAATGTTGATTAACAGTGCTTGTAAATATGTATTAGCATAATGTATTTTATTCTGTTGTGGTGATTGTTTTATTTTGAAAAACTGAAATATTATTAAAGTCAAGCTGATTATTTTACTGTTTTCAGTCTAACTCTCCATTGTGTAAAAACAACACTGACTATATCCCAGCTAGGATTCTGCAATAAGCCATGAAAGTTAAGATCCTCAGGATCTTCTAAAATTAAGAGAATGATGCTGTTTACTCTTTCCCAGGCCTATGCTGCTGTTTTTTTGGACAGAAGAAAGAGGCCCAAAATGTCTAAGGATAAAAGATGTCTAAAGTCAAGGCAGTTTCTTTTACCTCAGAGCTCCTATAGGTTTGAAAATGTCATGTACTTGCATAAAATGAAGAACGAAACTTGTAGAAAGAGGTCTTTATAATAAAGGATTTGCAAACCTTATAAGCGATTTTATAAATAAATATAAATAGGAAAAGTGTATGCACTTGTAAGCAGCTGCTTTCCAGCCATGTAAACAGCTACTGAAAGGATGTAAACAGAAATGATATTTCAGTCACAGTTTTGACTCACCTGTGTTCCATGAATAAGCATTTCAGTTGGATGGAAATACCATAATTCATACCTACCGTGTGCCTAAACTTGCATAGTTTTACTTGTCAAAATGTAGTTGAAGAATACTCCTCTCCTCTCCAAAATTATAATTTTAGTTTGTGGAAAATCTCTTAAGTTTGTCTTAATTCACAATAAAACAAAATAAAATCACTTAGCAGCTTCCCACAGAATGAGGAAAATGATTCAGAACCTTTAATTATTTCATTCAGATAACATCAAGATATTACAACGTAAAATATGTTATATAATTGTAACATAATAGATTGGTAGTTTGCGTATTTTATATAGCTAAGCAAAGTGAATCAACACAAAGCAAACTTGATTTTAATCATATTTGAAACGATATGCTCTAAGATCAAAAAGTAAGGGGAAAATGAAGTGATTCAAATTAATTTACATGTTTTTCCCTATCAGATTTATTTTAACTTACGTATTCTTTCTTCCATTGATTTTATTCCAGTTAATTTTTTTTAAAATGTAAATTTTGACCAGTGGTCTCTCTGAAAACAAAGTCATTGCAGACTAGTGGAGTGAATTGCTGTGAAAGTCATGTGACAAACATTCAGTCATTTTCATTGTAATCTTTTGTCATTGGCTATATATAAAAGGTAATTTCAGTCATCTATGTAGATTTATTCCCATGTACTAAGACTCCGTGTTTCTGTTCATGAGTTTTCTAAATAGAAATCAGCATGGCTGAGCTGTGGCTAATAATATGCAAGAAAGCAGTCTTCAGGGACTCTGGGACTCACATGCCAACTGGACAGCATGAATGCAGCATGTCCATCCTTGCAGCAAAGCTGTACTGTACACAACTTGTGCACAATAAATGTAACATTTGCTGAAAATTCCTTGGAGTTACTTATTATATCAGACATCCATGAAGCAAATCAGATGACCTTCTGTAGGCGCCTAGGACTATTTCAGATGGTCCGGCATGTATGAGACATTCAAAAAGGCAGGTGGGTGTAGCACAGGTCACATGGGAGATCTTTGTCTAGCTGGAGAAGCATCTGGAGGACATATGGCATACTCCAGGGTATCTAAAATGGCACAAGATACCTATAGTTGATGACAGGAAGCATTCCCATCAAAACCATCAGGCGTATATATAGATGTACATGTGTATATTCAAATATATAGTTTTTAAATCTACTTTGACAAAATTTCTGGGCAAAAAGAAGGAATAATGTCTGGGGAAAGAAAGACATATGGTTCTGAAGCATATGGTTTTAGATGCTCTGCAAATTATATGAGTTGGTCTTTCTGGTTTTTTTTTCTTTTTTCTTTTTTCTTTTTTTTTTTTTTTTTCTGCAGATGCCATAAATCTCAGGAGGAATAGCAGCTGTTTCTGGTTTCTTAATATGCAAGATGGCAGAAGGCTTCCATTCTGGGAACTCTCAAGACACCTCCATACTTTTAAGTGAGAAGCTCCAGAACAGTCTGGTGATTTCAATACTGTCTAAACACAAATCCCATTTGGCCTTGGCTTCAAATTTGGCTTTGAGATGAGATCTGGATCAAACCTCCAAGACTTGTGCTTTGTGCTATCTCTGCTTCTAATGATGACAGTTCATGGCATACCAGACTAAATATTGGGTTAAAGCATTACATTGCTCATTCTCTCCATAACATGGCTTTTTCTCAAACTTGTAATGTATTCTGATTCCTCTAAATCCATGTTATTGTTTCCAACTGACGCAAGTACCTTGGATGGCTGTTGCAGTCGAATATGTAGGAAATTACCCAAGTCTACTGCCTATCTGAGGAAAATTGTATTAGAATGGCTTACCATGAAAGGCACTAGAGCCTCACAGCAATTTATTGGAAGAGTTCAGTGCCAAATCAAGTCAGTAACAGATAATGTCTGTGATTTGCGAGCAACTGAGAGAAATCTGATAGCGCTGTCATTTTACTAACAGTGTTGAGGTTCTGTGTTCCCACCACTGAGTTAAGGCTTTTACTGTCTGCTAAGATACAGTGGTATAAAGGTGCCATGACACATTGTCAGAAAATACCCATGTACATTATTATGCAGTTGGCTCATTCTCTAAATGTTTTTAGCTGGGAATAATATCTATCTATCTATCTATCTATCTATCTATCTATCTATCTATCTATCTAAAAGCAAGTAGCTAAAGATTTCATGGAGCTTGGCAGGTTCATCTGTAGAAAGGATGCTGTAGAGGTCCAAAATTTGAATGGTCAAATGTATTTCTCTAAAGATTGCCAAAAGAGAAAGTTTTAAGGCATCATTACCTGCTAAACAGGACATTTGCTGTAAGAGTCATGATGAGACCTTTTCATGTGCCAAAGCCTCTTCAAGGTATTGGAGCCTTTTTGTTCACTAAGTGCCTATACTATGCTTAATATGTCATCTGTAGACCAGGGAGTGGGGATTGAAAGGTTACAAGGGATTTGTCATGTTGTTTGTCAGAGCTTTGGATACAAATTAATTCCTTACGTGAATGGCAGTATGAAACAAAAATTTGATTTTGGAAATGTGGCAACCAAAAATTCACAAATTTTAAATTCATTTTAATTTGCAGGTTGGCTGTCAGTGAGACAGCAGATTTCATCTTGCCTCTTCATTTTAAAGTCTTGGGATTGGAGTAGTTGAGTGCACAGGAGAAAGTACTGCTCTGGAGTCCCTTCTTGTCTGGATTGCTGGCAGCTTTGGCAGGTGGATTGCATATGTCTTTTACTTGTTATGGGAATGCTACATGGATTAAGTTGTAGAAAGTGACTTCTTTTGCAGAGCTGGAGTGATTTCAGTAAACTCCTGCTGAAGAATGGGCAGTGCTCACCATTTCTGCTGTGTTTCTCAGCAGCTTGGGAAGTATTAATGACTTGGATTTTGAGGGAGTATTTTAGTACTTGCAGATATACAGCTGGAAACTGCCACCTATCTGGTACCATGGAAGCTCTAGGCTCAGAGTTTCTGAGTTCAGCATCTTTAGAAATTTGTAGAGGTCTTTGGACTTCAAGGCTACCCCGTCTATGGTGCAAGATTGCTGGACTGCCTGTATCTCCACAGGAACAGTTTCTTGGATCTGTTACATTTGAGAGAAAAAAAGAAACCCTCAAAACATTTTGCCTTTTATTTTTCTTTCTGATTTGTTTCTCCCCAAGATTGCTGTCCAGCCAGAAATGACCAAATTTCTTAGTTTTGTTTTACTAAATAACTTGAGAAGTGAGCTGCAAAAGTTGGCTGTTGCTGGGAACAGCTATAATTTTGCCAGACCAAAGTTTTTAGCACTTTCTGTTGCTTTCTTTAGCCTGTTCAAAGGTGCAAGGCATCTATCAGTGGACAGGTGGTGAGCTCTGTACTTCATGAATCTAGAAAGTTACAGAAGGCACCTCTACCAAATGGCAAACACTTTTGTTATGCCAGCAGAGGCATTTGTGAAATACTCCTACTGGTCCTACAATATGTTCTCTCAGCTTATGGATTTTGCACACTCTTACACAGGTCCTGTGAGCTCATTTATTCCCTGGGTTGAAGGTGGGCTGCCCAGTGCAGTCTGTAGTTCTGCTGACTGCTTCTTGTTTGACTGCGGACAGCTTGTTTAAAGCCAGGGAATGTAAAACACCTTTTGTTGCACTGAGGGCACTCAGCACCTCATGATAATAGAACTACTGCTGTAGCAAATTTGGCTGAGGCACCATGAGACCTGTAGCAGCTATTTCTGAGAACACCTGGAGGCTGAGGAAGCTCGGACAGATGAACAAACACGAAGTCTATCTTCAAAACATGTGAGACTGTGCAGACCAGAGTTCTTCAGTGTTGGATACTGTTCAGTATCTACGTTAATGACTTGAATGAAGAATAAGAGTATACTTTGCAGGTACAGAAATCACACTTGAAGGACAGAATTAGAAATCAAAACTACCTTGACAAACTAGGGAAAAGTCCCAGAAAATAGATGGTGAAGCTGAATGTAAAAAATTGCAATGCTTCTAAAACTTGAAGAAATTGTTCCACATTTTGGTATTTGTTTGAATAAATGCAAGATGGGGTAAGATGTTGGATTGAAGAAAGGCAAGGTGGGGAAAACCAAATTAGAAAATGTCCTCAGGGAGATCTAGTGACATACATACTGAACACGTCCTCAATATTCTGCAATTGTGACAAAGATGTTCATTATAGAGAGATAGATGACAAAAAAAAAGTGTGCCTGAGACAGTAAAAATTGCAGAAATCATAGAGTTCAGAATATTTAGAAATTCAAAATTCATATTTTAATGATATTTTTATACAGATTCCAACATAAAAACCATCTCATTTTCAGAGCACATTGGCTCAGCACATTGAGGAGTTCCCATGAAATCTCTCATGTCAGTATAGTTACTCATGGGCATATGCTTTTGCAAGAGGGAGAACTGTAGCGTAGTGTAGCTGCATGTCTTTGTCTTGCAGCCAAGTGCCCATGAAAGAGAATCAAACCTCACTTTCTATGTAGGCCTAACTCAGTGTAATGAACGTTACAGAAAACACCAGGCATGTGTGTGATCTTACCAATGGCAGATATACTTGATGACAGCAAATGTAACCTGCCTTGATGCAGTGCAACTTTTTAAATGTGCCACTGAGGCTTTGGAGGTAGCAGTACTTGGAGAAAGTTGGACAGCATGCTTTGAGAGAAACACAAATTATGTGCGAACAACACTAGAGAATATTCGAAGATAAAGGACATGACTATTAGCATTAGCTGGGGTACGGACCCTGTATTGATTGCTTACTCTTTCCTTGCAGAGCCTCCTTAGGAGCATCAGTGATTTTTTCCACAGTAGTAGAAATACTAAATTCTCTCACTTTTGATTCTCCAGTATATTGTAACATTTTGTGTGTGAGACAGGCTGTTCAAAATCTTGTCTGGTTATTCAAACACAAGGACACTGGGCAATAAGAGGATTATTGTCAGAAAGATTACACTGTGCTTACCTTTTTTTTTTTTTTTTAATGCGCTAGACATAGTTTTATAAGCACATTTAGTAAGTTTATTCCAAAGCACTTTGCACTTACCTTCATATGAATAAGTAGAACGTTTTAGATTAATGATATACTAATTATAGAAATAAATAATTTTAAATAGTATGAAAAATAATTGTAAAGAGATAGAAAAATATGTAAACCTCTAAGCAAAGCCCACACAAAACAATGAAATCTGTTAACCTCCCAGCACTCTTAGGTCCATAGAGGTTCAGTACCTACCAACTAGCTAAAACAGCAAAGTAAACAAAATACAGGCACTGTCTTAAGCTACTGCTGCTCTTCCAGTTTTGTTGAGACACCAGGTATTCACTTCTGGAAAAATAGAGATTCTTACATTTTATTTATATTGTAGGTTGTTTGCAGATGTTTTTGTGTCATCATCAGTTTGTAACTATTTGCGGAAACCATACAAATTGTGGTCTTCTGAGGTTCTGAGCTATTTGAACACAGACACACTGTGTCTAGATACCACAGATAGAGTTTTTGTTATTTTCTCTACATGAGATTATTTATTCCAATGGGCCTGGATGCTTTGGTCCAGGTATACCCGTGTACATTACAGATCTTATTCCTTCAAAAAGCATTTCTGAATATTGCAAAAAATATTCTATTATGTCTTTTAGCTTTATTATCAGTATCTTTTTCATGCTGTTAAAAACTGACTACTTTTGGATGCAGTACAGTCAATTTTTATTTTTTTTTTATTTTTTGCTTTAAGACCTAGGTTTGAAACCACTGGAAAATGCAATACTAATGTTTCTAAATTTGCAATGAAAAAGAAAGTTATACTTTTGCTGAATTGCTGTATGATTTTAAACCCTTATTTAGTATCTCTGCCAAGATATGTGTACTAGAAGTCAACTATAATTCCCAAAGGAAAGTTGATTTCCCAAGGTTCTCACAAACATTTGCATTTATGAAGGGAAATGTGCGAAGACCAAAGTTTTCCGCAGAGTAAGAATTAAATCTATACATTTCAAACTTTTTTTTCTGATTTTATTGGCATTCTGCTTCATGTTATGAGGAGGATTATGAATATTTGTTTTTGAAAATCGCCTCTGAGGACTTTATTTTTGTGAAAGAAAAGACATTGTTGGGGTTGAATCAGCATCCTACACTGGTTGAAGAGTAAAAGTAATATTACGAGTCATTCAAGATGAATTGCTGTGGTTTTAGATAGGAAATCTCAGCTGTTATTGTAAGAAACTATACTTGCATCCATCATGCTTTGAAAGTAATTGCTTACGTTATGTAGCTATTAATGCTAATTACATTGCAGGAGCTAATGTGACAGGCTGTTTGTTATCCTTGAAGGTATGAAGTAGAAAGTTCAATACATCGGCTGGTAGCATTTTTCTGAAGTACTTGACAAAGGCACCAATTCCTGACTTGTCTTTGTGATTCTGCAGCTGACTTAGATCACATTTTATTTATTATTTATTTGACCTGAAATTTGGTGGATGAAGCTTGTTTGAGTGTTATGTAATGAACAGTGGATGGAGCATTTTCATAGAAAGCCTGTATTATGCAACTCCTTTATTATGTTTGATTGTCAATGAGTTTTGTTTTATTCTTACTTTAATAGACTTAGTAGGTTTCAAGTGCTGTAGGAAAAAATCTAGAATCTGTGGTCCTATTCCCAAAGTTGAAAGCAAAATTCCTTAAAAGGATTAGACAGATTCCATGATTTTCCTATTTTCAGCAAGACTTTCATATACAGAAAAATGCTTAGAGTGTGAAGGTTTACTACATACATTTTATGTTCTGTGGAATGAAACAGCAGTTCATTTTTCTCCTTCCTCTTCAAGGCTAACTTACTAAGTGTATATATGCATTTGTTTGCATACATGTTTTAAAATCAGTCTCAATGTGTCTTAGCAGGACCTACTTGCAGGTTGTTGTTTCAGAGCACGTGGGAATCTTCATTGCCCTGAACTCCTGAGTCTGAGTGCGCTACACGTAACTCGTACAGATAGCAATTCTGGATATAAGGTTCTCATACAAATATGTCAGACATAGGAAAGAGTTTTAAGAGCATAATATTAGTAATGCCAGCGTGAATAATATCTGTGTTTCTAGAAAGTAATGCTAGGAAATAATCACTGTATGACAAAGCGAAAGCAACCCATAAAAGTGAATGCAATCCAAGTTAACCAACTTCTCCAGTTCTATAAATATCAGAGAGATTCAAATTCATATTAAGGAGATTCAAAATCTTGCGGGAAATAAACATGGCTCTAACGCCTGTATGCAGTCCTTCTTGGCAACAAATGTGATTACTGATAACAAAGTTTCAAAGCCCGCTGATGGCAAAGGTATGTGATTCTGCACTCCACATCATCTGAAACATAATGGAAAAAGAGAGTGTGTGAAGAACAAATTTCCACAATGATGCTATTTGCATCTACAGAAACATGTTTATTTTTCATATTTTTTCAATGGAGTATGTGTATATTTATACATATATCCATTAAAAACTTAATATAGCTTGTAATGAATAACGCAGTTCTGACCTCTTAAATTTAAACAACTGATGTAGAGTGGTTCAGCTAGAAAAAATATATCTGGTTCATTTGTTCTGAACCAAAGTAAATGACCTAAGACCATGGATTGATTGCTGCAACATATGTCGTATCATTAGTGTAGTGACAGTCGATTGATTGCAGTTGATCCATTAACGTTGAAACAGTGGGTTCACTTCTGCAACTTTTCGAAGATTTTTTTTGTGTCTGAAAAAGCAACTTGTTATGGAATTGGTTATTGGCTTTGGTGTGAACACATAAAGCATTTTGTCTTCCTCCCAGAATCTTATAGCAGCTCATATCATTCTATGGTAAGCATAATTCTATGGTCCTTGTATCCTTCTGTACTGTCCAGGTGACTCAGGTGAAATGTGTGAAAGGGGAAAATGTCAGTGTCATGAATGATCTTTTACTTTTATTATATACCCTTTCAATCTCTCTATATCTAAAAGTACCCTCTGTACACCAAGTCTATGCAGACTGAAAAAAAATAAAACAAAGCAGAACTTGGCCTTACTGTGCAGGCACTTCCAGAGCTCCCAAAACATGCCTTGGGCTAAGAAATGCAGGGGGAAGTCTTCATATTAACTCCTTGAAATCAAGAAGAACTTCTGAACCTGGTGGCCTTTGAAATATCTGTGTCTAAATCAAAGCTGGCATGTTGGTGCTGTCTACCGCATGTGGTGAACTGTGAAAATGCTTGGTAAGAGGTTCATAGTGTATCTCACCAAGTAAAAAGTAAAAGCTCCAGAAGCCGCAGGTTTGTGGTGCAAAGCTGAGGGATTTGCCATGGTCTGGTGTACTGCAAAGGGAGTCAGTGTGCAGTGTCTCTTAATGGTCAACATGGAAAACTGTTCCAATAAGTGTGCTGTGAGAACTATTGAAGAAGGGATTGTACATCCAGCTGCTACTGCTTTTTTAAGTATTAATTTGTCATGCATCATTTCCTATTATTTCATCTCATGACATATATTATTTTAGGATATAAGCTGTGGCTGCAGCTGGCACTGTATGTCACATTATACCACATCAGATGGCAGCATAAGGTAAATGCTTGGTTTGAGCTTTTAGTTTTTTTCAGAAAACTGAACAGTTATGGACATTTGGGTGAATGAAGTGAACAAACCACTTTGGGCTTCCTGAAAGGGTAGAAAAATCAACAGGTTTTGAGGGTTGGATGTGCCCCCCTGAGCATCCTTTGCCACAGGCTCAGCCGTGGTTTCCTTTACCCGGGATCCCTCCTTGCTTTGGAGAAGAGAAGACTGCTTGTGTTTTGAGCTTTGGAGAATGAAAACTCAGCATGGTGCCTTCCTCTGCAATTCATGTGGATGGGTTTAGTGTTTTTTTGGCACCCATGTCTGGAGGTTTGAGCTTGCTCAGAAGCCTGGTGCATAAGAAAACAGGCGGCAGCCATCCATCCCTCACCTAGATCCTGGTTAGGGAACTGCAAAGGGGTGAACTTGGGGTCATGCTCCCTCGTATCAGGATATTATCTCTCATTTTGTCCAGAGTTGACCTAATGACTAATATAGGCACAAAGGGGACATCACTTCTGCCCTTCACTGGTTAGACTCCCTCTTGCCTGTTTGTTCTCCCTGACTTCTGCATTCCCATCTGCACATCTGCCTACTTGCAGGGATTGCATGAGCAAATACATCTTCCCTTTGCACTTCTCCTCCTGAGAAATGATATTCAGATCAAATGAGCAACAACTAACCTTTCAGTCCTAGCTGAGAGAGAAAACTGGAATATTCTTGCAGTCCATCTGCACCTTCCTTTTTGCCCAGAGGTCTGCTCGTTTTTTTTAAGCTGCAGCCTTTAGGAAGGCTCCAGCTCTTAGTTTTTACCAAAGACCAAACTAGCAATCTGAGAAGTGATGCACCAGGGCTGGGATTGCTGCTTCTTAGCTGGTCATGGTGAGCTCAGTGATACAGCTTCCTGTCTTTTTCCCCCTCTACAGCCTTGATTTGTCAGACCTGCTGCAGCGAGAATTGTCAGACTGTTGTCCTGGGAGATGAGTCTCTGTTCAAGTTACCCAGCTGTAGGAGAGAGCCCCTGAGCAAGTGGTTTGCTTTATTAATTCTTTGATAAAACATGCTCTGGTTTTCAGCTGCACTTAACTGCTTCTACCAGACTCCTCAACTTGTGCACTTTTCAGCATATGCCTCCACATAGGTCTCTGGAGATCAGGCACAAGATATGTCACTGACTTTATCATCCATGTCATATGTGAGATATTTTGCTTGCAGATAATGATGTGGATCTGCCAATGGTTCCCCAGACACAAGCAAAAGACCTTTTGTTTCCAAGCTGCTAGCAGTCACAACCTAGCACTGACATTTTCATTCCCATGTATTCAGGGGCTATGAATAAATGTAGGCTGGAAATCAGGAACAATGAGGGCCTGTAACAGCCTTCCTGTGAGAATGATGGGAGTGAGCTAATTACTTTGTAGGTGACCAGAGCAGGAGAAAGATTGGATGATGGAGGTGCCTGGGATGGCAGAGGGTTTTGGCACTGTGACCCATGTATTTCCTACTAGTGCTGTTTTCTGTTTAGAGGAGAAAACAGATTCCCATCTGTTCCCACGCTTTCAAAGTATTAGTGCTCATATGAGCACTCAGTGCAAGTTTAAGTTGTTGGATGCTAACCTCCTCCCATCCTTAGCTCTCACCTAAGTGTGCTGATGCTTCATACTTAGATTAATCTGCCCAGGCTCACATGTCACTTCCATTTATACTGGCCAAGTCACTCTCAAGAGCTAATGGGCCACTAATGGCGTCCTACAATTCCCTCTATGAGTCCAGAAAGACAAGTTCCCTAACTATCCTCTGCAGAAAGATCAGAGTAGCTTAGCATAATGTATCATCAAGAACCACAGGAGATGTCCACAGATCTAAAAAGATAACATGAATAAGCAGAGTACCAGCGAAGGCCCATTAAATTGATTGTGGCTTTGTAGTGTGATTAAAATCAGTTGGACAAGGGTAATCCATCTGTGCTGATGCAAGATAACTGTTCCTGTGAGTTAATGGTGTGTTAAAGAACATGCAGCATTTTTGTCTTCTAAGAACATAGGGACATTTCGTTCAGACAAAATGGCTGTCTCATCCTGTACTGTGTCTTTGACAGCAACCAGCAGTTGTTACTAGGACGAGGATAAAAAGGGACCCTGGGCTTGCCCCAGGAATAAAACCGCTACTTGTATCATAGGAAGTGTGGACATCTCTGATGAGGAATCATCTATAGGTAAACCAGGGAGAGAAATAGTTGAGCTGAGTTCCAGCAACAAAATTGAGCCTTTATACAAGTTAATGGAAAATGTGAATTTCCATGGGACTGGGATTTCAAAACAAATGTTCACCCTTTGAATTTTCAGCAGCAGACATGTCTGTTTCTATTAAATCTATCAGAATTGGAATCTACTTTTTCTTTTTTCCTTATAGGTTCTGCTCTCCTAGTCAGAAAATCACCAGTGCCACTGGTGCCAGGATTCTAAGGGTCTGTAGGCTCAGGCTGTCTGTACATAAAAACAGTCTGCTTCTATTGCCGACTGAGTTGGCAAGTGCCATTCCGTTAGCTGATTAACTGATGCTGTATCTCTGAGACAAATGGTGAAGTGTAACTTCATGTGTATACAGTTACACCTGAAGACAGCAAGGATTCAGTGATGCCTGCTTGTATATGAAAGCCTGAGTACTGGGTCACTGTATGAACCATGGCTCTCTGGAAGAACTGGGGAAGCTGTGTCACTGGTGGGCATAGATCCTTTATGCAAGACCAGGAGGAGGTGGTGAAACTTTGAAACAGTGTCCCAGTTTTCTGCACCAACAGGTATGGAAACAAGGAGAAACAGTGCTGGAATCTACCAGGCTCTGTTGCCCTTGTTTTTTTTTTTTTTTTTTACTGTGGGTGGCAAATCCAGGAATCCTATTGGGTGTTTCAAGCCACAATTTGAGATAAAACTAAAAAACAATCACTCTTGTGCTTTGCCTTACTGTTTGTTTGGCCATGGCAGCTGTGCCAAATCTGGCTGCAGAGACCCAGTTTGCCAGGGAGTATCTCCAACTATTTCTAGGATCCAGACTGTGAAGAGTTTCCAGTAAACTCCAGCAAAGGTTGAGGTTTAAGGTAAGTAACATTGTATTCAGTGGCATAATTAGCTGCTTTCCATTTTATCATTTTGCCTGGATTAACATCTGTAATGAAGTTGGTGGCTTCAATTTCTCCTGAAATGGATGCTTGTCTACACCACCTAACTCTAGCCCTAGACCACAATCAGGTTTTTGACCTTATTCTGCAGTCACTGAAACACACATTCAAGGTTAAAATAGGTGTGAATATTTGCATCTCAGTATTCTCTACAGTAGAGTGGTGATGGGCTATCTTCACCATGCGTGGGACTGCTTGTTTAATATATGTCTATGCTGTACATTTTGCAGACAGTAAAAGGGTAAGTTACTGGAAAGGATGAAAAGCGAACGAGCACATCTATGATATGATATGTCTAGCTCAACTGACAAATGAAAGGATTCTGCAGCTGTGCAGCACAAGACACACTGATACAAAAGAACAAAAAAATGTATGTTCAGTAATTAATTTTTGCATTCTCATGCCCAATACCGATACGATCAATATTGCAACAGGCTGAAATATGAAAAATGACAGTTTCTTTTTTATACCATTGAATACAAATCTTGTCTTTTATCATCTGTGTGTCAAAACCAAATTACCTGCTCATATGAAAAGGAGTGATTCAGAAGCAATTACTAGCTTTTTGCTGTTTCCCTTGTTAGATTAAGGATACTTGGGCCAATCAGAGAAGGCGGCAGCTCTTTTATCTAGCTGTCAAAAAGGTCTTTGGATATCTTTTTTTCGGTCTTTGGGCATATCAGAACTATTGGTGATTAATAGGGTCATACTTTCACAACGTTTCTTTAATAATGTTACACATCAGAGGGAGATCTTAAAGTAACTGCATGTTGAAAGGAAGAAGTGGAGAATGGTTCATTACAGGTTGTTACACAAGTGTTCTTGGGAAAGCGAGCAGGTAATGATCTTCCAGCACAAAGGCAGTTGCAGAGCTCCCATTATAATTTCAAGAGTTTTCATAGGTTTCTCACTGTGCCTATCACTAGCATAAACAAGAAACAAGCTTGGGGTACCTCATACACTGGAATATATAATGTGATAATTTCCTTTTGTCGAAGACTGAGAAATTATTTTCCCACTGTTCCTTCAATAGCAAAACAAAACAAAACAAAAATCCATTTCAAAGAAAGAAGATGAATGCCTCACGTTGGAGTAAAGGGACTTTTAGCTTGTTTTATCTTCTATGGCTTCCCTAGATAAATGTTGATTGTTAATACGAATAGTAGGCAACATTGTAGTCTAAATACTTATTTGTATGTAAAGTTGGGAGTCTGAAATCCAGCTGCTTGATGCACTCTGAATCATTTTGAAAACAGAGAATGTTTCTGAATGAAGACCATCACATTAGTTTCACATATTCAAAATTCAAATCCCAGAATTGCCTAAACCTGGACTTCGGAGCCTGAGAGAGATATTAAAACACTTGCACATCCAGGATATCACAAAAAAATGATAGGCAAGTGAGACGTAGTTTGAAAATTGCAGATGAGAAGGAAATGTTATATGGAAACAAATGGCTGTATTTCTGAGGACTAGCTTTCAGGTTAAATGCATTGCAGCTGCCTCTAGTTTGAAGAAGTCTAATGAGCTGGGTTTTGTGCCCTGGAGCGTAATGTCTTCTACAGCCATTGCTTAAAGCTTATGAAGAGTCTTGGGCCACATTCAGACACCGGATAGACCAAATATGCACACAACTCTGGCTTCAATGGGAATTTCATGCCTGTTCCCCAGAGAAGACTTGAAGTTGCTCTTTAAAATGCTTTTTGACTTTTTAGACTCTTTTTCCTGTAGGAGTAAGAGGATTCACACATCAGAGAGCATTCCAAGCCTTGGTGTGCCCCAGTGACCACTGCCTGCCAAGTTCATTCACTGATTGCCAGGGAGAAATCCACCTTCATGGAGTAGGTAGATTTAATTTTCCAAAATAAAACCTTACAGATTCAGAAGTGAGTAAGAATGAAGACACATTTATTATTGATGACTTTTAATTAAATATTTATGGAGAGCCATAATTTTATCTGGTATTTTAAGTGTAGTATTTAGAGATTTATTTCTCTTTCACCTTTTTTGGATTACTAACACAGATGTACTTTCATGGGCTTTGAATTGGTCATCTTGGCTCCATGCTAGCGTCAATTGCATTTCTCCAGAGAAATCTTTAGGGTATGATTCTGCTGCACATTTATGTCTTTTTGTAGCATGATGTGTTATTCTGATGAGAGGTAATGAGCCTCTGGATACTGCACATGTTTCCAGCTGGGCCAGTTCCTCACATCTTCCTTTTCCAAACAAACTTCACGATAATAGCAAGTAACAAAAACCAGTACAACACAGAGTTTCAAATTCTTGCAAGCAGTCTCTTTTTATCACACTAAATATATATGGCCAGTGCTGTCTGTGGAATCCGGGAGATACTCAGCTATCCAGATCCTGTACCATCCCCCCACCAGGCTGAAAGTAGTTTAAAGGAGAAGAGTGAATGGAGGCAAGTCCATGCTTGGGGTGGGAGGCGAACCCCCTCCTTGCCCAACCTGCCTTCCCAGGTGCCTCTGTACAACAGGTATGAGGCTCTGGATGTGGAAGGTCAGTCAATGGATGGTGTGGTTGATCATCCATCTTCACCAGAGGTGTTGCCACGGTCAGAAAGGCCTACCCCCTGTATCACACCTACCTACATGAAGAAAAAAAGATGTTATAGTTGTAGCTGACTCCCTTCTGAAAGGAACAGTGTGTCCAATAGGCTAGACAGATCTTCCCCTTAGGGAATTCTGATGTATACCAGAGGCCCAGGTTAAGGACATCACCAGGAAACTTACTAGCCTTGTACCTCAAACTATAACCCATTACTGCTCTGCTGTGTATGTGATGATGAAGCCATAATGCGTAGTCTAAGGGCAATAAAAAGAGACTGTAGGGCCTTATGACAGTTAATAAAGGAATCTGGAGCACAGTTTATTTTTTTCTCTCTCCTTTCAGTTGTGGGCAGCAACATTAGAAGAAGTGGGTGGGCTTAGTGTATTAATACATGGCTCCATGGCTGGTGTTACTGATGTAGTTTTGGGTTCTTTGATAATGGGAAGGCCCACATGGCACCAGGACTGCTGGTGTCAGATGGGATTTGTCTTTCTCAAAGAAGGAAGAGGGTATTGGCTCATGAACTAGTGGGGGGTCATTGACAGGGCTTTAAACTAGGCTTTAAGGAGGAGTGGGGTAATATGATCAATTTTTCGTGGGCTTGCCCATAACAAGCTGTGGGATGACACACCAAGGTCAGAGGAACAGGGGGCCCTCAACCTGTTTCTCTGAGATATGCTGGCTACACTGCAGCATGCTTGAAGTCTTAGTGACATGTGCCAAGGGCTCTTAAGGTAATAAGAACCAGTGTATTGAGACAAGTATCTCTTTAATATCTTAATCAATGACATAGACAGTGGGATTGAGTACACCCTCAGCAAGTTTGCAGATGATGCCAAGCTGAATCATGTGGTTGATACACCTGATGGACAGGATGCTGTTCAGAGGAATCTGGACAGGCTTGATAAGTGGACTCTTGTGAACCTCATGAAGTTCAACAAGGCCAAGTTCAGGGTTCTGCACCTGTGCTAGGGCAACACCCAGTATCAATACAGGTTGGGAAATGAAGGGATTAAGAGCAGTTCTGCCAAGAAGGACTTGGGGGTACTGCTGGATGAAAAGCTCAACATGAGCTGACAATGTGTTCTCACAGCCTAGAAGGCCAATGATATCCCTGGCTGCATCAAAAGAAGTGTGGCCAGCTAGTTAGTTGACAGAGGTGATTCTGCCCCTCTGCTTGGCTCTGGTGAGACCCCACTTGGAGTACCATGTCCAGCTCTGGACCCCCATGTCCAGCTCTGGAGCCCTCAGCACAGGAAAGACAGGGACCTGTTGGAGTGGTTCCAGAGGAGGGCCATAAAAAATGAGAAGGATGGAGCACCTCTCTTATGAGCTCCTTCCTATGAGGAAAGGCTGAGAGACTTGAGGTTGTTCAGCCTGGAGAAGAGAAAGCTCTGGGGAGACCTTATTGCAGCCTTTCAGTACTTAGAGGAATCTTATAAGAAAGTTTGGGACAAACTTTTCAGCAGGGCCTGTTGTTATAGAACAAGGGGTAATAGTTTTAAACTAAAAGAGGGTAGATTTGGACTACATATAAGAAAGATGTTTTTTACAATGAGGGTAGTGAGACACTAGCACAGATTATCCAGAGAGGTGGTAGATGCCCCATGCCTGGAAACATTCAAGGTCAGGTTGGAGGAGGCTCTAAGCAATCTAATCTCGCTGAAGATGTTCATTGCAGGAGGGTTGGACTAGGTGACCTCTGAAGGCGTCGTCCAACCCAAACTATTCTATAATACTGTTATTCAGTACTGGTTCAATTCCCAACACATAGGTGTCCTCCAACCACTAAGATTCTGTGATTCTGTGTGATTCTGTGTCAGGTGCCATTTAAAATGCCCTTTGGGATCCCACCTGGCACCAGAAAGGTGAAAGGTTCTCAGAGGTCCAGTTCCCTATCACCCAGCTATGGCACTAGGTACCTGCATTCAGATACCTGAATTCTGATTTTAAATTCCATGTTGATTATATTCTAACAAAACAGCTCATTGAGATAGATGCTGTTCTTCAGTCACCCAAGACAGAATAAATATGTAACTTATATTTGGAAATTTTTCATGATAAATAACTTACTATTGATTTTTCAGTTATTTTTCTGGTTTATTTTTAATAATATATTCACTTTGAATGTGTTCCTGCCTTTTTGGTTCACTCTCTTCTTATCTACATTGTGGCTATTTGTTTTTTAACTAATAACAGGAATATACGTCTAAAATTAGTCATAACTTATCTTTGTTTATTTTTTATAACTGCTTGTTTTTGAAATGTGTTTGGCTTTTGTGCCGATGTTATTATAGCTGTTTAATTAGTATGATGTATTTCATTGCACTAATAACTGCTCAGCAAGATGAGCTAATTTTGCATAGATAAGTGTGTAGTTACAGACTTCTTCAAAAAACAGTGAAAATCCTTTCACTTTCAAAAAATGTATTAAATGATGCTGATTGCTTACTTTTTATGCATAAAATTGAATTGAGCTATATGCTTATATTCCTTCAGGGCAGCAGAATGGACAGAAAGTTATTGCAGCTATTCAGTGATATAAGGTAATATCACAGTTCATTTTATCCATGCTATAGAACAGTTTGAAAGGTTTTTGGGTAAGGAAAATGTTACTTATGTAACATTTCTCAGGAAAGTTTCTCAGGAAATTTTCTTAAGGACACAGAGGTAAATTTTTATTATGACTGAATTTTATCTTATCTTTCATGATCTGAGACAATTTCATGTATTTTATGGTATTTGTTGCACTATTTTTGTTAACATATATACCAAGCTGCTACTACTGTGATGAACAGCTTTTTGCATTACCTGTTGATTCACTCAATCTAAAGCTTATACAGAAGTTGCAGCTTTTTCTTGGGACCTGAGAAGACATTTTGAAGAAGAGCAGAGCTCACGGACTGCTTGGTCCATAGATGTGAGGCTGTTAACTTCAGTCACAAGATTATTAATTCCCAAATATAGGAAACACAATACCTGCATTTGGTTTTGGGTTTGCCTCACCTAAATGAGTGGAGTAGATGTGCTAGAGTCATATTCTACTTACTTGCAATGCTGGTGACCATGAAAAGCTGAATTTCAAGTCTTGTGAGATTTTCCTCAAAGTTCATAGAAAAATTTTCTTCAAAACCAGCTTCTCCTATACATTGGGTTCAACCTCATTTCCTTCAGAAAGAACTCCAACTTGAATAGAAGATATCTCATCATTAGAAATATTGCTACTTCTTTAATGATCTAATTAGTTTTACCTGCCAGGGTCAGCTTCATTGATTTCAATTAAAAAGAAAAAGAAAAAACTGTCAAGTGACCTACTTCCTAATGTATTTGGTAAGATCAAGGTTGGAGCAGCAAAGTGTTTTAATGAACACAATCCTTGTTTGCTAAAAGTAAAGCTATTACTGATTTCTTATTGATCTGAAAAAGAAAGGACAAACTAGGTTAGAGGATATTTCATGTTTTGTCATTAAAAATCAATGAAACCAAGACTGACCTGCTTTCTCGCTGTTGTGTTTACACTTGAAACAGATTAGATCATTAGGGGAGCAGTAATGGTCTAATTATTTAGACCATTCTTAATTCAAGTTGTAGAAGTGGATGAACTTGCCTAACTATAAATAACAAAATGCCTTTATCTGCATAATAGGATCTGGGGAAATGGTGTGCTGGGAGTCAGACTATGGCCACTGAACAGTATTTTAATTTATGGCATCACTTCACAAGTACAATGTAACATTAGGTTGAATGGGAACATCAGACTGAAGAAAAAAGGCTTTCAGATCAAACTTCAGTAATAAGTGAAGTGTCCCCTCTTTGAAAAGGTATAATCTGTGATGTACATTACAGCTTGGGAACTGTCTGTCTAAACGCCATCTTCAAGGCTTGTAAAACAAATAGCGCTTATCGCTTAGCTAAATGTTGCACTATGGAGTATTGTGGTGGTGGGTACTTCTATACAGTTAAATAAAAGTGGTAGATGGAGTATCCCTGAGTGGGTGCTACCTCTCACCCTGGCTCTGCTTTGGACCACTCCAGCTGTCTCTTTCTAAGACCAAATTTCTGTAGGTGTTGGCAGCGTGGCTGTGAGCTAGTCACTGCCCTTTGGTCTTGGTGCCAGGGATTGCTTCTCACCCCTTTTTTTTCGTTGGCAGTAGGGACTTACTTGGACCCCAGTCTTACTAATCCTTTCTCAGACATACCGTGTCCTTGCTGCACTGTCATAGCAGTGTCAGTAAAATGCTTTTCTCAGCAGTGATGACATTTGTGAATAAGGAACTTTCAGCTAGGCTTATAGACTAGTTAAAGAGATCAGCTCAACTGCTGTTGGGAGCTGTCTGACCTTTCTTGCTTCTTTGACCTAGAGGCTGTTTGCCTCAGTGATCTCAGTGCCGTAATATTTAATAGAGAAATGGAAGTTACTTGGTGCTGGTGATTTTCTAGCCTTTAAATGCACTGTTTTCTATTTTTGCCTCAAGCATTTGTGTAAAAGTCCCCTAGCACAGCACTACCATTAGCCTTAGCCAGCAGGCTTGTCTTGTCCTACACTGAGGGGCTCTGAAGGGCTGAGAGACATGGCCCACTACTGTATTCCTTTCTGAGGTACAGAAATGGGTTTTATTTTTTCCTAATTCGTGCCTGCAACTTAAAGCAAGCTTACAACAATAATGACTCAAGCCTTTCCTCTTTAGACAGACAATCAATCAGAGTTTGAATGACTATTGTGCAGGTAAAATCTAATCTGCTTTTGCTGGTGTATACTGTCATGTTTTCCCCATTTATATTCACATGTGTAAAGTACCGTCTTTTGTCAGGCTATTCCCTTTAGGCTTTATATGTCACTTTATATGTCCCTAATGATTTTAGACATTTTGTTCAGTAATTCTTATCTATGTCCATTCCAGTTCAGCTGCAAAATCCCCAATGCCTTCTTTGTCTCTGTCTATACTGCCAGAGGCTGTCCGGAGGAGCCCCATGCCCCTGAGGCCCCAGAGGAAGTCAGGATAAAGGAGGAGTTTGCCTCAGTTGATGAGGACTGGGTTATGGACCAGTTGAGCAAGCTAGACATCCATAAATCCATGGGTCCTGATGGGATGCACCCACGGGTGCTGAGGGAGCTGGTGGAAGTCACTGCTAGGCCACTCTCCATCATCTTTGGCAAGTCATGGGGACAGGAGAGATGCCTGAGGACTGGAGGAAAGCAAATGTCGCTCCAGTCTCCACAAAGGGCATCTGACACCGTCTCCCACAGCATCCTTGCGTCCAAACTGAGGAAGAGTGGCCTGGACGATAGGGTAGTATGGTGGATTGTGAACTGGCTGAAGGATAGAAGCCAGAGGGTTGTGGTTAATGGGACGGAGTATAGTTGGAGGCCTGTATCTAGTGGAGTCGCTCAGGGATCAGTACTGGTCCCAGTATTACTCAAGATATTCATCAATGACTTGGATGAAGGAGTAGAGTGCACTATCAGCAAGTTGATGACACAAAACTGGGAGGAGTGGCTGACACGCCAGAAGGCCGTGCTGCCATCCAGAGAGACCTAGACAGGCTGGAGAGTTGGGTGGGGAGAAATTCAATGAAATATAACAAGGGCAAGTGTAGAGTCTTGCATCTGGGCAAGAACAACCCCAGGTACCAGTATAGGTTGGGAAATGACCTGTTGGAGAGCAGCGTAGGGGAAAGGGACCTGGGGATTCTGGTAGACAGCAGGATGGCCATGAGCCAGCACTGTGCCCTTGTGGCCAAGAAGGCCAATGGCATCCTGGGATGTACTAGAAGAAGGGTGGTTAGTAGGTTGAGAGAGGTCCTCCTCCTCCTCTACTCTGCCCTGGNGTCTCCTTCTCTGGAGATATTCAAAACCCGCCTGGACACGTTCCTGTGTGACCTGATCTAGGTGTTCTAGATGATCTTTTAAGGTCTCTTCCAAACCCTGATATTCTGTGATTCTGTGATTCTGTGAAGTAAGCTTTTAATAAAAATAACACTTTTTTTTCATATAACTTCTTCAGAAACTTGTTCAGTCAATATTTTGATTGCAAAGCCTTCAAACTCTTTTTGTAGCATTGACACAGCCAGGATTAGACCGACAACTTGGTAATTATAAAGCTGAGGTTTTTGGGTTGCATATTGTTGGATCAGTTTGACAGACTCAGCTTTGCAGAAGCACAACAAAGTGGTCAATGAAAGAGAACTTTCCTGTTCTATAATTAATTTTACACCAAAATAATGAAATTTACACCAAATTTACACCAAAAACTATAGCCTGTTGAAGTCTCATTATTATTACCATTCTTACTAAAAGTTCCGTGAACTTTCTATATGTGTGACAGCAATATCAGATACAAAATAAGCCAGGCAGATGACTTGCTCTGCATTTTTTGAAATGTGACATGTAGTCATGTTACTTTTCTAGAAGTCTTCTGGGAAATCAGTGCAACTTAAAACTAGATGGTTAGTATAATTTGTCAGCACAACACACAGGCTGTAGTACCTACAGTAAGACAGATTTGTTGGGGGGTGTGTGTCCAATGATGCTGGAATCTTCTTTTAACAGCTACACAATCTTTTTTTGAGAAATTCTGTATCTATTTTTCTCTGAGAAGTTAGTTTTTCATGACCAGATTGTAAACCGGGATGGTAAGGTGCCCAAAAAGCCTGCTATGAAACCTGCTTTAGTGAAGTTCTCATATTACTAATCTTTGTGACTTTTATAGCACACGATACATTTCCTGAAAAATGAGGATAAATGGCAAGACATCCTCTCCAGGCAGCATTTAGCAGCTTATAGGCTGTGTTTCCTAGTGCACACTCAGAAAATGTGCTTTATAAATTATTGGAACCTCCAACTCTTCATTAACTGCATAACAATGACCATAATTTTTATTTGATTTATGAAGACGGAACACTTCTCTTAAGTGGATCATCTAAGCCAAGTCTTCCAGATGGCTTAGTTTTTACCAGATAAACAATTTTAGACCTTTTTTATGTTTCCCTTGTAGATATGCTGATTTCTTTTTATTTAATATGAGGCTGACTACATAAGGACGGAAGTTAATTATATTTTTGATAAATAACTTATGCCAAATGCATGGTCAGAAAAGCATAGGATTAACATTCTGAACTTGAATTTTGTAATAGGAGATGTAAGTACCTTTGTCATCAGGAAATTCCTCATGGCTCAGCAGCAGATGAGATCTCACACCACGAATGACTAGAGTGACCTTTTCTAGCAGCTATTGGAACTTTGTCAGTCATTGCACACACTTTTGAGTCTCCACTAACTTCACATGGGAAAATGAGAAGTTTGAAAAGGAATTGTTTAGCATTGCTGGTCACTGAAAATCACGAGTGGAGGTAGGTAGGTATGGAGGTAGGTGCTGAAACCAATTCCATTATTTGTTGCAACTTGAGTGCCATGTCTGTGATGGACATAAGCCTCTCTCGTGTCCCCAGACTGTATATGACATTGAATAGATGAGTAAAGGAACAATAACTTCACAGTTCACACCATCAGATGCATAAGGCAGCACTTTTTTTGGGGGGGGGAGGTGTCTTCATAATCTTGGGTTTTAATGTGTGCTGCTAGCAATAAGTGAATAATTTTTCAGTTTTTATTTCAGCAATTGTCTCTTGTGCCTCTACAGAACTGTACACAAACGAATTAACTTTATAGGTCATGCAGTCAGTAGACAAGAGATCATGTCCCACACTGTTTAATTCTCCATAGACAACTATAACAGAGCAAGATTTACAAAGCAATTTTTTGTGTTTTATTGTCACCTAGTGATGCTGTTAGTAGAAATACATATATTGGTTTTCAAACCAACAACTGGGATTTTCATGCAGTTTGAAATGTTGGTTATAATGCACCACACCTTCATTACCTAACCCTGTGCTTGGCCAGATTGGGTTTTGATTTGCACTTTTTGATTTCTGCTTCCCTTTATTTTCTTGCGTTTATTTGTACAAGATAAAGATCGAGCATCTTAGGTCTCAGTGACTAAATTAATACATTTTTTATTTTTCATAAAATAGAGCTCAAGCCCTATTTTCCTGTGCTAGTGTTTGGCAGACACATAAGAGAACAGGAAAGGTGTAATGGATAGTCCTTGTCTGGGGAATGCATGGCAGCAGATGTAACTGGAAGACAAGCTCTAAGGTAAGCATGTTTTTCCAGCCACGAAGGGTAGACTCTAACTTTTCTTTTTCTTAAAATTTTTTATCTTCTTTTTTCTTTTTTTTTTTTACTTTTCTCACAGATTTGTGCTCCTCTCAGACATTGTTTGCTCTACCTTTGCACTCTTCTCTGTTGGTCTTTCTTAAGATATCAGAAAGCCTTGGCTGCTCGCAGAACACAATGCCCTTGTGAGCAAAGGCACTGATTGCATACTGCTGCTTGGCTCCCTAGTACTGGGGGGAGATTCAGTTATGCAGATGGGCTTGTAGAGCAGAGGTGCCTGATGGTGAGTGCAGGCAGAAGGACATCTCCAATAGAGAATTAAACTTACTGGAGGCAGTTTTAGGAACCAGGTGAAGAACCAGGAGTGTTTCCAATAGTTCTCTGGAAGTGGGTGGGATTACCTGCAGCTCAGCTATGAGCACAGTTACAGAGATTATGGAGGCTACCTCTTCTCTTTCCAAGTCAATCCCTTTCAATCAGTCCTGGTCATTTGGCTGGAGGTTTATGTTGCTGTAGTCTCAACACTACTGCTTCATTGCAGAACACTTTCATACCTGCTCTGGGCCCAGCATGTGAAGGGCAGGGCTCCTACACTGGCAATGCACCGTGGAAACAAGAGGGGAGTTCAGGGAGTCTATTAATGCTGATAAATAAAGGAGGCAGGGACCAAACCTTGATGCTAATGTCATGTCAATGACCTGTCTTACATTCATATGGCTTAGAGTTTTTCCCTGGTGGAACAAAATGCCAGTAAATATACCTAGCCTGGGTAGGTGTTTGCTTCGAGACATAGGTTGTGTCCCTGAGACATAATTCACTTGTTGTGCCTGGGGAGGTGAACTTCTGTTCAAAATGTCTGAAAATTAGTCTGAGGTCTGTGTTGCAGTCTGCTGGACTTCATTTTTTCAGTATGAAACTGAGGATGTGTCAGGCATGATTTGGGGTGGGCATGTTTGAAGACCCTGTTGAAAAAGAGTTGAAGGAGTCTGGAGGAGCCCACACACATAGGGGCTGGAAGAGAACGCAGGAAAGCCAGAGGTAAGTGGCCTCTTAATATCCACATGCCCTCCCTTTGGTTTCCCAGATCCTGCTGCCCTCCGTGTTATCTGCCTTCTTTCTGCTGCTGCAGACTTCTTGAACACTGAGTTCCTCCCAGTATTATACAATTTCTTCTTTAGAAGAATTTGAGCTCCTTCTGAATTTTATGCTATGCTTTTATTTTTTTGTACAGCTTAAAGCCTTTCCCCCAAAGCCCTTGCTAGAGAGATTGTATCAAAACATTTGTCTTTCTTTCTTCAGCTTTCAAAGGCTGGGTGTGAATTGATGATAGCAGGATGAGAGGTGGCTGCACTGAATGCTGATCTGACTCAAATACTACCCAGCTCATACTAAAGATGTCAAAGTCAAAAGTTTGAATGACCTTTCATCTTCACAGTGTGCTTGTAAAGCCTGATCTCTTCCATTAGTGAGCACTGATAAGAATCGGGCTCTCTCTTTTCCCTCCAGGTGTGCACCCACTATGTAGCTGACATAAAAAACAGACTGTTGGAATAACTTTGGTAATAATGAGAGACATGGGTTAATCCCAGCTAAAAACAAAACAAATGAGTGAAACTTGCTATTTTTAAGAAAAGCATTTTTGTTTTACTTCAATTTTTTAAATAGATATATTTGTCCAGAATGCTGTCTGTCAAGTTTGCCTTGTTCAAATATTCCGGAATCTGGAACACTGATATTAACCACATATCCATGAAATTTTTAAAGCACTTAGATGAGTTGATGAGGAAGAGTAAGCACCTTTTAATTCCAGTACAAGTGGCACTCAGCTATAATAATAAGCAGGGAAGAGTATTATTGGAAATATACCTTTCTTTCAGTACAATTATGCTAATTGCTTCTCAGTCTGGGACAACTGTAAGTACTATTTTAGCAGCATTTCTTATCAAAATTGCTCCAACATTTTAATTAAACAGGAATTATTTAATCTCCAGGTCTTTTTAATTGTGGTACACTTCTTAATGAGTGTTTTTCTGGCTCAGAAGATCCCCATTGGAATTTTTTCAAGGATGCAGACCTGGCAAGTGGGAAGGCAGGAGTCTGAATCTCCTCCCAGAGGTTTTGGAGCCACAGTGTCTTACCGCAGGGGCAGGTTCTGAACCTGCCAGGGGGAACTGCTCTTCACAGCCAAGCTCACTGCTTGCTTCTCTCTCACTCTTTCTGCTCATCTGAATGGTCCTCATATATTTTTGTGTTAAAGTACTTTGTTATCCTGACTTTCTTGCAGTTGTAAATGAAGTCCAAGGAAGCTGCTAGTGTATGTGACAGCACTAGCACAATGTCTTGACAATGTGGCAAAGCACCTAGTTTTACACTGTTCAGAAATTTATTTGGCCACTCTAAGAACTACTATTCAAACATAATAAATACAGCATTGTTTTTCCTCTGATGTACAGCCACAAGTAGAGGAAGTAATCCAGTTCATAACATGCTAAACCTGGGCATGTTTTCAATAATGGTGAAGTAAATGAAAAGTAATCGTGCTGTGTCCTGGTTGAAGGTAAAAAAGAACCAATTTTCTGTTCAGTATCACAGAATCACAGAATATCAGGGATTGGAAGGGACCTTGAAGATCATCTAGTCCAATCCCCCTGCCAGAGCAGGAACACGTAGATCAGGTGTCACAGGAGCTCATCCAGGTGGGTTTTGAATATCTCCAGACGAGACTCCACAACCTCTCTGGGTTGTTCCAGTGTTTCTTCACCCTCACCGTGAAGAAGTTTTTTCTCATATTTAAGTGGAACCTCATATGTTTCAGCTTGCCCCTTGTCCTATCATTGGCCATCACTGAGAAGAGCCTGGCTCCATCCTCCTGACACTCACCCTTTACATATTTATAGACATTAATGAGGTCACCCCTCAGACTTCTCTTCTCCAGTAATTTTACTTTTTTAGCTGGGCCTCTTCTAAGTAACTAAACTCTGAAACTGACAGTGTATTGATAGAAACTGTTCACTCTCACAGTGATAAGACCTGATTATACCAAGGAATGGCATGCAGAGAGGCCCTTGCTTATACTTATTTCTATAACAACCAAGGTCAGGTAGTTTTGTTTTTTGCCCTGTTGGAGAGTTGGAAGTGGAAAAGTGTGGAAGGGTCACACCTGTAGGGAACAGTAGCCAGGACAAGTGACCCAAAACTGACCAACAGGGTATTCCATCCCATCTGCATCACTCTCTATATAAAAGCTGAAGGATCAAAGGGTCAACTTTATTTCCTCGATGGTCAATATCTGAGGAGGTGAGGAGGACCATGTCTGTTCATCTGCCTTTAATCCCCATCTGAGCATTCTTGACTCCAGATCTGGAATCCATCTCCTATGAGTCACCAAGTCCAGTCTGGGACTTTTCCCTATGCCTGCTGGTAACAGGATTGTTGTCCTGGGAGCTGGTACAGTTTTGTATATACTGCATACTTTTTTTTTCCTTTTAAAATTTTTCTTCTTTAAATACTTTTCAATATTTTCATTAAAGTAGTTTAGTTCTTCCCCTCTCCTTTCTTTTTCTTAGAGGAAACATGTCGTTCTGATTGGTCAATCTAGCCAAAACCACGACAATGTGGTTGTATTCATATTAAGCACATGGTTGTATTATGTTTTCTTTACTTCTCTCACTTACAGTGGGACTTGCCATTTGATTGTAACAAGTTGATGAATTTTGCCTGAAATATTTTGATTAGTAATCAGTCATATCACTGAAAAAGGGCTGCATACATTATATTAATTTAGCAACGTTGCTACCCTATACACATGATTAAGGGTTCTGGCGCCAGGCCTTCAGGAGGAAAATCTGGAGAGAAGGTGTGAATGCATTTAATAAAGAAGACAAGCTACAAGAAACAGGCTTTTCATCCTGCACAGTATGTGAGATTTGTTCTAGAGAGTGTAGTGAAGGACACCATCTCTCAGCTGCTTTAATATTTTTCCTGTGTATTGCGTTATATTACATTGCAGCAGATTGCATTATTTCTCATTCCTTTAGGAAATGACATGTTGGATTTCTTTTGGCACGGTCTGCTGAAAGCTATATCTGATGGGTGACAGATCTCACATTCACAAAAGGCCTGTAGGTACTAAAAGTTGGCTATTGTATTCAGGTTCCGAAGACAGATTACTCTTAGTATAATTCCAAAGGCATCAAGATGAGTCACCTCTTTCTTTTAAATTCCTTGTTTATGTACTGTATCTTCCTGCTGTCACATTGATGTTTATATTCCTACCACGTTTTGAAAGGCTTTAAGGAGATAACCTTACCATGGCTGTACAGTCCAAGTTCTTTACTACCTGGTGGCTTGCTTCCAAAGTCAATCTCTGGGCATCACATGATAGGCCTATTAAAACACATTCTCTGGATCTTCATGTGTATTTCTTTACGAATAACTCCATGTTGTTGGACAAAACCAGAATTTTTTACTCATTCTTTCTGTTTTCCCAGAAAACATTAGACAGAATCAGATGTAGCTGTTATAAAGAAAGATTATAAACACTATAGAACTAATTAACATTCAAATATTTATGGCTAGTGTGAAAAATAAGATTACAGAGAACATAGGAATGCTTGCTATATTACTTCATGTATGAAGAAATAAAATAGAGGCATTATCTTGAGAATCCTTACCATAAAGATGTATTTTTTGGATGAATCGTGTAGAACATCACTGTTACATTACATTTCTGTAAGTTTCAGGCAATTCTGTAGTATAAGGGGAACAGATCCTATCAGTACTATTGCAGAATGAAAGATTGTTCGTCTTTCATTAGTCAGCAGAGAATCACATAGTGCCTCCCTTGAAAGGTGCAAATTGTAAGAAACCAGGCAGCTAATTGAAACTTTACTGTATCTTCTGCTTGCTAACATATTTTTTTCTCATATTTTTTCCCCCCGCTAATGTAAATGGGTGGGTAAGTGGAAATGATTTGTATATCTTAATCTGCTGTCTCTTTTTTTTATTGAACATTTAGGCTGGATTTAACAATAGACTCCAAGATGCCCTCCTAGAGTTCATCCCAGAGCAAATAATTTGGGGGATATTTTGCTGCAACTCCTGGCTTCCACATCAATGACATGGTCTCCTTTTCCAGCTATTCCCTCTTGCACTTTTTGTTGCATACATAAGACAATTTTTCATATTTCTAAACAGATGGTTGTTATCAACTCTAATTTTTTACTGATCTTCAAAACATTTATTTTGTTCAGCCTAGGCAGAAGGCAAATAAATTGATATTTTATGAGAACTGCCTTCATCTAAGACGTCTTCCACCTTTATTTCTGCTTATAACTTTGGATCTCCCTTCACTTAACAGAAAAGGAGGAAGGTGGCATTTTTGAAAAGGGTAGGTTGCAGATCTGAAAGCGACTGTGCAATTTATCCATCTCCATTTAAAAAGATAATTCACATTATCAGGAATAATGGCCAAAAAGGCATCTGAACATCCAGCCAGGTGACCTCAGGGACTGCTACACTCTTAGTGAAAGGGCAGGTAACCATGGTGTAAGAGTCTGTCTTGCTGCTCACGTTTGGGAGCAGTAAGCCTGTCACAAGCAACAGAGAAATACTTTGGAAATAATCCCTTTGTGAAAGGCAAATGAGTTAGTGGATTTGTATGATTGAATCCTACCTCTGCTGCATAAAAAAGAAGGAAGTCTTGAGAGATTGCATAAAGTGTTAAAATAAGAGTGAGAAAACTTCACTGCCTGAAATCGGACTGAGCTGCCACTACTGTGGTTGTCAGGGAGCCAGTCTGCTCAATGGTGACCCCTCACAAATGCCTCCCTTTCTTTTCTTTTATTTCTCTTTATTTATTTATTTTTAATCTATTTTTTAGTCTGAGCTGAAAAGGAGTAGGAATACAGGTAGAAAGTAACAACATCTCGTGCTCTAAACCCACAAGGAAGGGATGTAACTTTTCTCCTGTTATTTTTTGCTTCTCTCTCTTCCTTTGGATTAGTGATATTTTTGCTTTGATTAAATAATGAGGAAAGCAGTCAGCCATTCTGGGGACAAGTACATGAGCAGCACGTGTATCTCTTTGAGACATTCCCAACATCCAAAGAAATCCAGAAAAAAATAGACAGTTCTGTATCATTCTGTGCCTTTGAATTAATATAGCGTGGACTAGGACTCCTTCTACACAAGGTTTGGCATACTCAGATATGATTCCCTCTCCATCGGTCTACCCTTTCTAACATGGAGAAATGGATGCAGGCGGCCCCTGTTGGCTTCAGTAAGAACTGTCTGGGTCATCTCTGGGAAGCACCTGACCACTAATGAGAATGTAAGGACATAGTAAAACAGATTGTTCCTGTTCTCCAAACTAACAAACTCAAAAAAAAAAAAAAATCTACAAAGCCTTCCAATGTATTAAACATCTCACTAAGCCATTTTCTCATAATATGAGCTAATATCTTTCAAAAATAATCTTGTCTGTTCTGTAAGCTGTTGCAAAGAGTGAATGAAGGTAGTTCAGTTATCTTGAGTGGAAAAGCACCTGCCATTACGCTCAAATTTAATTAGATGGGAAATCCAGACAGCAAATTGACATACATTTTATTTTAGCATATGAGTTTATCAAAGAAGAAACAGTCTGTGTGTGTTGGAAGAATGCAAAAGACCATTTGCCATGTCTGACTGTTCATATAAGCACAGCCAGTTTAACTGCTATGCTCAAGTACCATCTGTCAGATCAGCTATGAGGCATGTGTTTATATCACAATAAAGATCTGATGATAGCTTATGTTTAATCTTAAACAAAATGGGAGATAAAATGGTGATTTGTCCTGTCATTTACACCTAACTAGTACTAGACTTTGATTCTGTTCTGAGCAACCCCAATTTCCATCTATTTCCTCAGGAAAAAAAAGAAAAACAAACAACCCATCACAACCCTTTTCAGCTTCATCATTATCCCCCAGACCAAGTAGGTGTCTTGGACATTCTCCATTTTGAGTGGCAGCTTCTAAACTCACCTTTCTTTTGTGGGGTGAAAGCTAGGAGTTGATGGGAACAGTGAGACCAGCCTTCCTTGTAGTTTCTGGCACTGCTTGGAATGTGGTGGGTGCTCAATTTCTGATATATAACACAAAGCTTTCAAAGGCATCCTTTGATTTTCAGACCTAAGATCATGTGTCCATGTGAGTCACATAGTCTGAGTTTAATTTAATTTATTAATGAATATGTATTTACAAAAATGTCAAAATATTTTCTTTTTCTTCCTCTTTTGCCTCCAGGAGAAAGATCATTTATTTCATAAGAAGCTTGAAAATTTTCTCCCTAAGGTGTTTCCTTAGCAGAGGAGGAGTCCTAAGTGAGAGCTGGACTAGTACAATGTGCTAAAATCCTCACTAGGTTCATACTCTGTAAATAAAGACTGGAATTGTGTGCTGCAGTAACTTCTGCCTGGTGAAACATCTTGTTAGGGCCATAAACTTATACAAATTCATTATCCTCTTGGCTTCTAGGCCTCTTCCACAGCTGGTTCTAGAATTAGGTTGCTGCAAGGGACAAAGGCAAAGCTGTGTCTGCTAATATAAAGAGAAATGGTTTCAGCTGGATGGATGGGGGCATGGATTATAAGGGCACAGACACATGAAATAGTTAAGATCCTAAACAGATTCCTGTGTTTAGGATTATTAGGTCTTTCTATGCCTCAGTATGATGCCTGTGTAACTGAGGTGAGAATGCTTCAACACCTTATTATATAGTAAAGTACAACAAACTATCTTGAAGAAGAATAAAAAGGGAGTGTTTTCTTTGAGGATACAATTTTAAATAAGTCTTTAAGTCTTGTTAATATTTTTGGCTACACTAACACTGATCAGTGATAATGTCTTTAAGGTGACAATGCATGACAAGAAAAGACAGTTTGGGGTATGTGAAGAAGCCACCCCTTATCTGGTGTGTCAGAGAGCACCCTCTTTTCCTGGTCCTTTTGCTTACCTTTGGTCTTTGCCTTGGGGCAGTTCATCTGGCTGGCACAGGCACAGATGGTAGGACCCTTCCCCCTGAAAGCCCTGGGGTACTGCAGCCATGCCCTGCCTCTGGGCAGGCCTCCAGTGCTTCCAGTAGAACCATCAGTAGCTTCCACGCTGGTGTTCAATCTCATGGGACTGTCCAACAGCACCAGCTGGCAACCCGTTCTGTGGTATTGTTGAACATACAGGCTAATCGCATCTGTTTCTACAACTGCATCTTTTTCCCTGTAGGTAACGTGGTTCCCGCTCACTTTAGCAGGCAACTTTGCATTTTGAAGCATTTTGAAGAAGTTATATGTTTCAGTTGCAATACTTTGCTCAGAGCATATTGGAACAAGCTAACCTTTAAGAGAATTTTGTTGACCTGCATAAAGTTCTTTTGTAATTAAATCTGGCACACTCCAGCTACAGGTTCTGAGTCACCTCTTAAGATCATAGCAAGGAGACACTGAGACCTCTTTTGAAATTGCAAAAACATTTTGCAAGATTATTTTCTGTGTTGATTGAGTTGTAGCTACCTTGGGAAAAATCTTTGAAACCTTGCAAAGAAACAATTTCTTGTCAGCTCAACGTGACACTATAAAAAGACTGAGTATTTGGAAATGATTTCATTAAAAAGGAAAAGAAGTCTTACCGAACCTTTAAGATGTGCCAAATCCCTATTGACAAGACCTTTCACTTACCACAAATGAGATAAATGAAAACATCAATGTCGTATTAGGTAAGCAACTAAACTGAAAGAGTGAGATTGAAGAGTCAAAGGACCCTTTGGGAAAAGCAGAGCATCTCTTCAATGGGCTGAAGAAATTAAGAACATTCTTCAAATGGCTGCTTTATCTGGATGTGAAAAGGCCAAGCCTTTATGCCGCTATAATTTATGGATATCTCCTGTTTGTAGGACAAAATGAAATAGAAAAACTTAATCATATTTCTGCTGGAGGAAGAAAAGACTCAGCCTCTCTTATGTGCAAAAACTCAAATTAATTCTAACTTGATTGCCTTCTGTGTCACTATTGAGTATGAATAAGTAGGCAGGGGTGCACAGTGTAACTTCGGAAGCATGCTTGCCAATGACAATAGTAACATGAGCTCAAAAAGCACATCTAAAATTAGGACACAACCCTGTATTTCTTAACATCTTTCAAACTGGAAAGTGTGAAGCCCAAATTCTCAAGCTCTTCCATCCTGTGGGGGGTTTGAAGAAATTGCAATCTGGTCTCTTTAGCTTTTCTTTCCATTTTGGCTATCATACACATAGTATCTTCACAATTAATGAAGATATCATCATGCACTAAAAATGTTACATTTGACAAGTGCTCCAATTAACGCCTCAAATGCTCAGTTCAAATTCCCTGAACCTAGGAAGTTCACCTAAATGCAAAGTCCTTCTTCTGGGCAATGCTCCCAGCTTTCACAGCACTCTCATGATTACTTTAATGGAGAGGGGAAATAATGACCACCCCCACCCCGAGGCTGCAATTTCTGAGGCTTTATTGTTAAGTCACTTTTAGAATCAAGAAAAGGTATTTCTAGATTTATTTTTATGCAACATTATTGACTTCTGGTGGGTGCTTAATCTAATCCTAAACTCATTTCCCTGTCTGGTTTCCCAAAGAATGAATGATTGTGCTGGACTGTCTAAAGAGCACAGTCAGAATTAACTTGGAGAACCAAATCACTGTTGTGCTGTAGTACAAGTTCATACATTTTTACTGTTGGTACCAAGGTGTAAATGATGACTTAGCCAACATTTTTTCAAGATTTTTTTTTTCTTTTGCATTCTTATATTAGAAATGTCTGGCATATTTGGCCTTGGCTGGCTGCTGGACGCCCAGCAGCCACTACCTCACTCCCCCTCCACAAGAGGACAGAGGGAGAAAAACAGATGAAAAAGCTTGTGGGTTGAGGAAAAGAGAGGGAGATTGCTTACTAATTACTATTACAGGCAAAACAGGCTTGGCTTGGGGAAGATTAAGTTCATTTATTGCCAGCTAAAAATGGATAGTGTGTAGGATAGCGAGAAACAAAAACAAAAGTAAAAACTCTTCCTCCCATTTTTTCCCAGGCTCAACTTCACCTCCTCATTTCCTACTTTTCCACCTCCTTCTCACTGAGTGCTGTGGTGGAAAGGGGGTTGCAGTCAGTTCATAACATTTTGTATCTGCTGCTCCTTCCTCTTCATGCTATTCCTCTGCTCCAGCATGAGGTCTTTACCACTGGGTACAGTCCTTTNGGCAAAACAGGCTTGGCTTGGGGAAGATTAAGTTCATTTATTGCCAGCTAAAAATGGATA
This sequence comes from Nycticryphes semicollaris, assembly GCA_013400055.1. Taxonomy (NCBI): domain Eukaryota; kingdom Metazoa; phylum Chordata; class Aves; order Charadriiformes; family Rostratulidae; genus Nycticryphes; species Nycticryphes semicollaris. The sequence goes on along the minus strand of VXBJ01001857.1, from coordinate 156,706 downwards.
GTGTGTAGGATAGCGAGAAACAAAAACAAAAGTAAAAACTCTTCCTCCCATTTTTTCCCAGGCTCAACTTCACCTCCTCATTTCCTACTTTTCCACCTCCTTCTCACTGAGTGCTGTGGTGGAAAGGGGGTTGCAGTCAGTTCATAACATTTTGTATCTGCTGCTCCTTCCTCTTCATGCTATTCCTCTGCTCCAGCATGAGGTCTTTACCACTGGGTACAGTCCTTTATGAACTACTCCAGTGTGGATCCTTCCCACAGACTGCAGTTATTCAAGAATGGCTCCAGCAAGGGTCTTTTCTATGGAATACAGTCCTTCAGTAATAGACTGCTCCAGCACGGGTCCCCCATGGGCCACAGATCTTTCCAGAAAACCTGCCCCAGCCTAAGCTCTCCACAGGCTACAGGATCCTTCAGGGCATGTCCACTTGCTCTGATGTGGTGTCCTCCATGAGCTGCAGGGTGGATGTCTACTCCACTGTGGTCCTCCATGGACTGTAGGGGGACAACTTGCGTGGTCATCTCCAGGGGCTGCAAGGGACTCTCTGCTATGATGCCTGAAGCATCTACTTCCTTTTCTTCACTGACCTTAGTGTCTGCAGGGCTGTTTGTCCCACATTTTTTCCCACTCCTCATTCTCACAGCTGCTGTGCAGCATTTTTTAACCTTTTCTAAATACATTATCACAGAGGCACCACCAGCATTGCTGCCTGGCTGAGCTGTGTTCTGCAATGGGTCATTCTTGCAGCTGGCTGGAACTAGCTGTGTCCAACATGGGTGCAGCTGGTCTTTTTCTGTCAGAGGCCATCCCTGCACTCGCCCTACTACCAACACTTTGCCATGTAAATCCTACACAATACGTCAAGTTTGCCTGAGAATTTTATTGGATAGTTAAGATGATGCTGTTCATACAAGCTTCTTAATGTTAGTAGAACATATCACTAATTTCACCTTCCCTTATTTCTTACTATTTATTTATATAGGATTTTGTTATTAAGAACTGTATTATTGTCTCTGTACTTTTAGAAAGCAGTCACTTATGGTTTGGAGGGAAACTAAGGGAACTGAACCCATGCTGAATGACATTCACATAAGAATTAATGGTGGGGAGCTGGTATGTGCCTCCTACTGAGGTACCTGCAGATGACACTGGTGATAAGCGTAAGCAAACTAGATGGGTGATTTTGGCCCTATTTTTCCTTTCCCTTTATTTTCCTGCAGATGCATACAATTAACTGGACTTTGCTTAGTTAAATCTGGCCATAGCTCAGAAAAGCATATTCTGTTTCTGGTGTGTACTGAGAGTGCTTCATTCTGGGGTTCCCAGACATTATGTGGCTCTCCAGGTCTATGTTCATTGTCAGCTGCCAAAAGGGATTTATCCTGACAGCATGAGTGTCAGCGTTCCCAGACCTAAACAGGCCTTTGTAGAGGAGTGTGAAATGTGTGCCCCAATTTTCTAGGCTTTCCTAATGCTTGCTGAAGGAAAATCCCTCTGTGAGTTTGCCTATTCACCCTGCTCAACTCACTACTCAAAAGAATGGGGGACCTTTTTGTTTGTCATCTCATTCAGAGTTGGCTATTTTAATAAATGAGACTTAAGGATGAAAGGAATCAATTTGCTTTATTCTGTCAAAGTGAAGGTTAAGAGAAGGGTTTGCAATTTTGACAACAAAACACAGAGCAATGAAATAAATTATTAACAGTGCCCTTGTATTTTGACTTATAATCTTTCCACTCTTGTCACGTTTCTCTTTTGAGACAGCATTTATCAGCTGGACTGAGGGTAAACCTTTCTTGCATCCTTTCCATTTCTGTGAGACTCTGAAAAAGTTTCGCTTTAGTCTTTGACCTTTATTTATTTCCCTCATTCCCTTCTTCATATCTCTCCTCTGTCCCTACTCCCCCAACTCCTTATTCAATCAATAGCAATACAGACATATTTTTGGTTTTGTAAAAGCTGGGGACTGGGGAATACATCCCTTGCTGCCTAAATTCCTCTGCCCTGCCTGGCTCATTCTGATCATACATGCTAAACCAGGTGAATTTCACTGATCTGGTTTCACCGGTGCTATCTCAAGCTAATGCACCATGGGCTTTGTTTGCCCATTCAGCCATACCAGCCTCACTATAAGCTAGTACAATGGGTTTTCACTCACCCAGTTCATCAGACTTACTCCTGTTCAGCCCAGACAGCATGCTAAGTCATGCACTAATGCAACAAGGCTTCACTTCATCTAGCTGCACTAATCTTATGCACTACAATCCTTTGAGAATAATATAAATAAGAAAACAAATAGCTATACAAAGATATCTGTGCATTGAGCCTGAGCTCTACCTCCTCCCATATTTTCACTTAGCATATACAGGAACACAGAATAATATGGCAGAGTTTTATTTCAATCCTTCTTTTACTGTTCTAGAAATACTAGGCAAGATTTTGTTCCTCATACATTCAAAACCTATTATTTTTCTGATCTTAATTTATGTTCACTGTGCAGAATGTATCTGACTAGAGCAAACAGCTATTTATATAGCAATTATGATCAAAGAGGAACAGGAGTCTCTTCTATCTACTGCCTCTAACACAGCCATATAGATTGTCACTAAAACCAGCATTTCAGCAGGTATCAGAGAAGATGTTTTGTTTTCTTGTGAATGTCCTGCTACAACTAAAAGTCCTGTAAAAAAATACTGCATATGCAAAAGCATGGGAAGTGATCATTTTTTTTTTAATTGATCTGCTTGAGTAAAAACTGTTTTTCTATTTCATGTCTATAATTTATGTCTACTTTTTTGGTGTTTCCAGCAGCTTTAAAGTAACAAGCAGGGGTGGAGGTCAAGATGTTGCCATTGCTTAATTTTCTGATTCTACTAATGTCTCTGTGACTGTGGTAGCAAACATAATGACTCTGGGCCTCTCGCTGCTTCTGGGACCAATGCCAGCTTGTGCTCATGTGCTAAACCCTCCTCATGTGCTCCCCTCCTCCAAAACACGGTGGATTCATCGATATGGTTTTCTGGGTACATTGTGAGTATGAACTCTGCTGGGTCCTTGCTCTCTGAAGGATGCTTGGGTGCCTGGTCTGGGTGGGAGATAACTGGCACAAGATAAACCTTTGTCAATACACAGGCATGCTAACAATTAAATGGGATGGGTGCTTAAGGCCGTGCTGTGGGCATAGCCCTTGGGACTTGCAGTGGCCTCAGGATTTTTCATGGATATTGGCAAGGGAAGAAGGCCTGGGAATGCTAGCTGCCCAAAAGGAGTAGCCTGGCTAACGTGGAGGTAACAGCACACGTTTGGTAACAGCACTGAATGGGATACCCAGTCCTCCTATGATCAGGGACTAAAGCTTACTGAAAAGGTTTTCTTGCCTACCCCAGTTCACTATTCTCTTACTGAAGAGGACAATAAGAGATACAAGGGCTGCAGAAATCTCAGCACCTCATGAGTCTGCCAGTGGAACTGGGAGGTAGTAGTATGGCTCCACTGTGGTGGCATGAAGGGTAGTGAAGAGGCAGCAAGGTTACGCTTTGCAGCTCAATCAGTCTTTTGGAGCTGTGCTGCCAAGTGGGTTTGTTTGCCCTGGGGAACTAGCTCATTTAATGCAGAGAGATCTGCACAGCCCTTTCTCTAGAGGGGTTGCATAAGCAAATGTTTAGACTTCTTTGTTTGGAAATATGAATTTGTGTCCCCTGCTACCTTGGTGGTTAGCTTCCTCTATAATTAACAAGTGTTTGTGCTTTCCCCATGGGGTACAAATACAAGTCAATCTTGACTTAATTTTCAGTGTGTGCAGTATATTTTTGCCAAGGCTCAAATGCTTTCTAATGTAGTACACTCCATCTCCTTCCTAAAATCAATGTTTCAAAACACAATTAGCAGTGCTGTAATAGATCTCAAAATATCACGAAAGAACTGTGAGCTAGAGGGCTCCAAGATACCACTTAACAGTCTTGATACGAGCATGTTAGCTCTACTGTGGGAGAGAGAATTTGAATTTCAGTTCAACACATTCACCCAGACATCAAATTCCAAACATTTTATGCTACAGAAATAATTTGCATAATTACAACTGCCATTGAGCCACGCTGCTCTTCTGCATTGGTAAAGAAAATATATTGACCTTAAAGATATAAAATAGCTTTTCTTTCTCTTCTAAAGGGACTTTTTTCCTCTTTTATCTGGATGCAACTATCTTTAAATGTTTCAGAAAATTTAACTCTATCTTTTTAAACTTTTATGACCTTTAGTAACTAAAAATCCAAAAATAGATGTTGCTGATTGCAGAAAGCCTGACTGTCATCTGTCTAAAAGACACAGTAGTACAATTAATGTGATGACATTATAGACTATTTGCTTCCCACATCACAGGTCTGGCAGTAAGCCTAATAAAAAATGCTAGTTTTGGAGATGGCAAAGTAAGTGGAAAGCTACGGATAGGCCATGGGGAAATGCCTATCACCTGCCACTTATTTCTTTCAGACAGGGACATAAGGCACCTCAGGATCCACATGGTGAAATACCTATCCAGGCTCACCCACTGGGTGCTAAAAGGGAAATTGGAATCCTACAGTTCTGAATAGCAGAAATATGTATACTTTGTTGATGAAGCCAGTCTGTCTTCTGATAGCAATGATCTTTTCAACACCTAAATCCATATTTAGGTATTTCTGGCTACCTTGAGTTTTAAAAAAAAGAAGAAAAGGGAAAAAAAGGCACCTCCCTTTTCTGTCTGTAGAAGCTGCAAAATATGCGCAGGCTTTGTTTCCAAATTTAGGCATGTGGATATGGCTATAAGAGCACAAATCTGTCATCCATTTAAAAAATAAATTGTGGTGAGAAAGCTTTGCGCATATTTTTGATGGATTTGCTAAGTATTCCTGCCACTGTAACAATTCTCAAAAATAATCCTGACAATTCACTGAAGAGGCCAAAAGTCTAAATCATTATTGATTTTCTCCTTTAAATAACATTCATAAAAATATTTTTAATTTGCTGTGAGCAATGAAGTGGAATCACCACATTGCAAAGGCAGAAACCTCTCACTGCTATAGCTGAGATTTTGCTAAAGGCAAAAGAAGGACTGCAACAATCCATTGATTTCAGTGAGGTGTTAGAAAAACTTGTGGTCATTGTAGTCTGGTACATTAGTGCCATGCAGTTCATAAATTTTCTCATCTTCACTGCATCAACACTTCAAACACAAGCTTCTAGCCTCACTCTGAAGAAACATGAAGTTGATTAATTCACAAAGTTGTGCATGTGCATGTAAATATTTGCAAATGCGATTTGGGAACACTACATTTAATTTGTACCTATGGGAAGGAAAGACCATATCTATTAATAGCTTGCAGTTCTAAAACTGATCTTTTAATAGCTTTGCTTTGGAAATAAATGTGTATCTTTGTGTCTACTTCGGACAAGTTTTTATATTATATTCTTGTTCAATGCATACTTATAACAGGTTCTGATCCTGCTAACCAGCACCTGTGTACCACTGCAATCCAAATGAGTCCTATAACTTAGTACAGTTCTTGCTTGCATCAGTGCTCCTTGGAACCTTTTGCTAGGGAACCTCAAACAGCCATAGGAAAAGCTAGTAAAGAGTTCACAAGTCAGATACCAGTCACATCAAGTAGTGATGCAAATAATGCATACACACTGCCAACAGAAATGCCACTTCTGAGCATTAGGCCTTTTTGTCCTCTGAATGTTTTAAACTGCCTTACAGTTCCTCAAGTGCTTCAACCTTTGTGATGCTCAGGGGCTTCCCTCTGCAAGTCTGCAGCCCTTACTCTGTAACAGTGCTGGCTGCCTTTCACTTGCAGCTGTGTGAGCTGTCACCTGGGCATGCCGAAGCTGCTGTGGCAGCGCTTTTCTGTTGCTCCTTTTGTGCTGATGTTCTCATCATCTTGCACTTGCACGTCCTGAAGTGTTATGTCTCTCTTGTCAGCTTTTCATGGAAGGGGATTGCCACCAGGATGAGAATCTCGTTCTTCTTTTGTTTTTCCCTGAAAGTAACTTTAATAACTGAAGTCTATCACATGGACCTGAGAAAGAAACTTTTACGCACTTAAGTCTGTCTCAACATTTTTTAAGATAAAAAAATGGAATCAATTTTCTTTTGTAATCCATAATTAACTGGTGAAGTCCTTAGACAAATTATTGTTTAGTTAGAGAGTTTGAAAGTAAATACAGATGGATAAAAAATGCTTTCCATAAGGCACCTTTTTGAAAACAAGATTTTTGAGAGAAGAAACTCAAGAGCAGGAAACAACAGTTGTCAGTGTAGGCTTAGGCAGGGGTTTCCTTTGTGATTTTTTTTATTACTGTTCATTATGAAGTTTCTTTGAAGACTTTGCTTTTGACTTGTACAAGAGACAAAACGCCAAAATATTCAAACACCAAATTCATTTCATAGGGAATGTTGATGTAGAAAACAATTAGTGATGAGACTTAATTGCAAAGTTTCAAATGGGATCCGAACGTAGAGAACAAGGCTATTTATGTGGATATAGGGACTTCATCAATTGCATTCACTGTAATTGCAGGGGTGAATGTTCTAATAAGCACATGAAGTTGCTCTTATCTCTTGGGTCCAAAGAATGTTGAAGCATTTTTACAAAGTGGGCTAATTTTACCAGATCTCAAGAGTGATCTCGTTCATACCAGCAATTAAAAGCGGCCATTAAGAAACCCTTGTAAGAAATGTGAGACCAGTCTTCAAATCCCTTTTCTGAAATACTGAAATTTCTGAAATACCTTGGACTTTTATCCTGGGCCTCACACTGCAAGTAGAAGCGTTGATAATATGAGGGGACTTCTAAAGGTATAATAAGATATTAAAACATTGAGGAAAGAGGGATATAGTCCTTCTCACCTGTTTTGTCCAGATCAGGTCCTACAATGCTGAGACTTCTGCTTACAGATTCCCTCTGCATTAGATGAAAGCTACCAGGCAAATAGCTCAGCTTATTTATGACATGGGCACCTACCTTTTCCTTTAAACAATTAAGTTGTTCATATGAACATGGTCCGGAAGGCCTCCTGTGAAGCGTGGAGTGCTTTCAATTACCCATGACTTCAGCAGGGCTTGACGATACCAAACATCTCACAGGACCAATCTCTGTTGCACCAGTTCTCAAAGTTACAGAGTGCAGAAAGCGCTGACAGACAGCTATGAGGTTCTGACAGCTGGGTCAATTACATACCAACATTTGAGTGTGCCATTGCTTAGGTCCGCTTGTTTTTACTAAATAACATGACAGAAGGGGATAAAAAGCACTGCCTCTGCAAAGTGACCCATCTCTCTTACAAGAGAGTGTTGCCTAGGTTTGGGGTAATATATATTTATGTGGAGTTTTGCATATCAACAAAAGTAAAGTAGTTATAAGAGTGATATTCTGTAAGGCCTGTGGGAATCCAGAATAGGAGGTACAAACAAAGTCTGTTTCTGGCTGAAATACGGAGAGTACATGAGCAAAATGCAAACTGAGGTTGAATTACTTTGAAACTCCTAGTTAGAATCCTGCAAATTACTAGAGTGAAAATAGCATAGCCAATTATTTCTAAGGAAGCTAGATCTTTAGTGGTTATAATAGTTAATAAAAGGTAATTTGGCACCATCGCATTATGAAGCTTTAGCGTTAATGTGGGCTTTCCAGTAATAAAGCACAGCCGATAATAAGGATCGGTGTTACAGCTGCTGTCTTCCATTTCTATCCAATTCATCTGTCTCAGTGCCTGAAGCTGTTCAGCAAGACCAAGGGAAACAACATTAGCCTCTTTATTATTTATAACTCATTTTTTCCCTGATAACACTGCAATACCATAAACACTGTTTCCATAGAAACTCAAGACAACATTACCATGGGTATTGTGGTTTATACCTCTAGGAATATAGGTATTTAAAGTTTCAACCTGCGCCTGCATGACAAAAGAATGCAGAAGTGATTGATATTTTTAATTACTGGGTAATATTGGCTGAGTTGGGGAATGTCTTGAATTGCAGTGTGGTGTGCTGCAATCATGTTATCCAATTACATCTCATGCTTCTCACCAACTTTATTTCCTTTGAAAGCTGTTCTTTTAAAAATGCAATTAGAGGGAGTTCCTTGTTTCCAAAGGCTTTGGTGATGCTAAATGGTGCATTACACTTATGTGATATGGAGTAATAGCATTTAATGACTGGGAAACCAAAAATGTCTTTGTGGGTTTTGTAATGCAGACGGATAAACCTGAGGCTGTATGAGAAATAAGAAAAAAAAAATTAAGCGATCTGAACTGTAAAGGTCGTCTACAGGTTATCTAAGGCAAAACTGAAAAGGAAAATATTTCCTTTGAATTAATATCTGGCTAGAAGAGTGAAGACCCTCATAGAAAATTTAAAGACCTTTTACCCCTTGTTGGATTACTTAACCAAACCATGAGCCCAATAATTCTATAGTAGAACATAAAAGTATAAAAATGGGCCAAAAGAACAACTTTAGCAATTCCATAATATAGTAGGTAAGGAGTTAGCTTATTTCATGCAGAATGTCATGCAACTCCAAGGCTGTGTTTTCTCAGTTAAGTGAGAACATATGCAGAACTGGGTGATGTGCTCAGATCACTCACATGAAAGAGGTACTTCTCTCTCATTTCTCTGAAAAAGGGACTCAGGGCCCTTTAGCAGGTAGAAGAAACAAGCGTTTGTTCAAAAAGCAGAGCATGAAGGATGACAACTTTCTTATCAGGTGGATTAGGCACTCACCTGGAAGGTGTTAACTGCTACGGCACTGGACCTTTAATTTTTTATGCAGGGTGGGAAGATTGTTAAAAAACAAGGCTCAGAGCAAGTCCTTTCCCCTATCAATAACAAACCTGGCATTCTGGGCACTGCTCTGTGAAGCAAAGCCAAACCTACTCCTGCAGAGATGAATTAAAGGAAAGATCGTTGGTGAAGTATAACTGAGGCATTTTGGAGGAAGTCTGGGACAGAGCTAAGGAAGTGAAGCAGCAGCATCTTTATGAATCTAGTCTGTCATGTTCTTAACAAGTGCTTAAAACCAAAACACTTCCTTTTGGGGTTTAATGGAACATATTAGACACTGGAATAGGCTGCCCAGGGAGGGGGTTGAGTCCCCATCCCTGAATGTGTTTAAGAGTTGTTTAGATGTGCTGTTGGGAGATAAGGTGTAGGGGAGGACTTTGTAGAGTAGGGCAGATGGTTAGACTTCATGATCCCAAGGGTCTCTTCCAACCTGAGTGATTCTATGATTCTATGATATCAATAGACTTGAACAGAATTTTTAACACCATGTATTTTGGCAAGAATCTGAATTTGTTTGTTTGTTTTCATCTGAGCCAAATCTATTTTGCAATTGTTTGCTTTGTCTGCAGATCAGTTATTGGCAAATCCTGTCTGCAGAATAATGTTATGAATATTTCTGCTTCTCAGCCAGAATGGTTGCTGCTTCCTCCTTAAGGAAACTTAAGCTTAAAAAAAAAAAACTTAAGCTTAAAGAAAGCTGTCTTTTCTTGCATTTCAAGAAAGGTACCTCTTAAGTTTAAAAGTCTCTTTGCAGGACAGCACAGGAGAAATGAATAATGTTAGTGGATGGGCTAGTAAAACATTTTTCTGTCTAGAAGAATTAGATCTTATAAAGTTATTGCTCTATTCTAATGCCACACTACTGCATTTTGTTGGCAAAGAACAGAGATATATTATTTATTCTTCACAGCTGTATAGACAAAGAAGGGTCTATCCATCTGAACACTTATTGCTTCATACAGTTTCCCTTTGCACGTTGCAACACTTCATTTTGGATATCTTTATTTTACTTTGTTTTATTCAACATGCTTCCCATTCTGTTTTGTATTTTGGAACCAAGTCTTTCTAAAACCAAGTTAACCAAACAGGAATGCTTAGCATCATTTTGGGTGCTCTGGGATATCTGAGCTATTGGCAGATACACTGGAGGACTTAGCAGAAAACTGTGCCCTTCTAGAATAGCAACTGACTTTGTGGTGTTTACATGGTGCTGGACCTGTCTGCAGTGTGATGTGTGCCAACCTTTCTCAGTCTCCCACTAAAAGAGAGGCACAGGGTGTTTGATCAAAGAAGAAAAGAAATAATGAATCTATGGACTGTAACATCTTGTGATAAGGTCAAGAAACCTATTTATTGTAGATAAAGACTGCAGTGTCACTTCAAAGTCTTGGGAAGGTCTCCTAGAAATACCTGAGTGATTCCCACATTGGGGCTGCTTTAAACTAGTAAATAAATATCCAGGACTGTTCTTCCACACTGGTGCCTACTGGCATGCAAAAACTTGTGTCCAGACAGCTGAAGCCTTTCAGCTGCCTCCAAAAGGTAACTACACACAAACTGTTCATTGACAGCATCTGCAGGTGTGTGCTGTCTCCTCAGCTGTGCCCAAGAATGGTTTGGCAGACTGATAGCTGGGGCAGTCCTAAATGGTGCCAGGGACTGTTCTAATAAATGAGATGATTTAGTCCAGTTCCCTGGAAGTATGCCCTAAAATGATGTTGCTTCCTGTTGTAGATGTAGCCTACAACTTCACCAACCCATTCCTATACTCAATCAGAAAATAATTCAGGAGGCAAGGGACCTCTGGAGTTCATGTTGTCCAATCCTCTGCTAAAAGCACCTTCAAGATTAGAGCAGTGTGTTTGGGCCCTTCTCCATTTGACTTCTGAAATTCTCCGAGGACGGAGTTTTCACAGCCTGTGTCAGCAACCTCTCCCAGTGCTTGACCACTCACTGTGAATACTTTTGTTCTTGTACACAAGCAGATACAGGCCACATCTCACTAATATGCATCCTAATGAATCTTTGGGATGTCCCTCTCCAGGCAACTCATGGTTGTGAATTATTGCCTGGAGTTTGCAGTGTGCAGGCACAGATGTGGAATTCTGCAGCTTCACGCTATCCTCTGTTAAGTGACATGAAGGAACGGGCCCTCATCCTAACCTAGCAGCGAGGTGAGACCCAAGAGACTGGAATGAACCTGAAGATGGATTGTGTGATGATGAACAAAGTGAAGAGCTCAGGACTCCTCAGGCCCTTCTGCTTTCTTCCCATGCCCCATTTTTATGTGTGTCTGCTCCCTTATAGTCCTTTGAATTGCATATTTTGGCAATTTTTGGCATCTTGGGTGGGGGGAAAGAGATTTGATATGGCTTGGGAGCAGGGGGTTGTTCTGAAATGAACAATCCATGATGAATCAGAATGGATGTGGTTGTGCAACACCATCAGAGAGACAGGTCTCTGTAGCTAGTGTTTCATGTTCAGCTGACAAACTGTGTGAAGTTATTCCAGTGAGTATTAAATTCTGGGATTTTTTTTCCCAATTCTCACTTTTAATTTTGTGTGCTTTAATGTAATCTAGCTACCACATCATGAGCTGGGTACCTCCAAGAATGTGTCTTGTACTATGTTCAGTAAAAAGATGCCATGTCTATTAATGCCTTAGGAAATGTTAGCACGTCTTGGGGTGTGCAACCTCTTAGAGAAAGAAACTTCATAAACATCAGGTTGTGCTATAAAGCAGATTGTATTGTTTTCAGCAAGCCCAGGCAGAGGATTTTAATCATTAATTCATTTAATTACACTGGAAAACCAACTAGCAATGGAGATTTCAGGCCAGCCTCTTGGTTTCAGCTGTAACAAACTCCTCTAATTCCTCCCACTACACACATGACATCCATCCATCCCAAGCCAGAAGCCCCATCAGGGTAGGCAGGTGCGTGGAGGGAGGAGGCCATGCTGGGATGGGGCTGGGTGGGATAGTGGCTGGAGCATGAGGCCAGACATGGGGCTAGGTCTGCTGGGATCAGGCAGGTCCTGGGCAAAGGTGGGTGCTGAAACATGGCACCCAGTTGCAGGCCTCCGTTCCGATGGCACCATCCGGGCATGATGTGGCCAACAAGCGCTCCTCTCTATACACCATCTTCTTCGATGGTTTTCTCCTCTGCCTTAGGTCTCCTCACAAATAAATGTAGTGCTGAGTCACCGCAGAAGAAACAGCTGTGTCCATAGAAACTAACAGGAAGGGAAAATAAAACTCTTACATGAAACTCGTGTGTTAGTGAAATGCCAGCTTGCCTTTGCTTTCTTTGTTATGCATTGCCTTCCCACTCCCTTGGTTCATTTGTCTTTTAATATGTGGTGGGTTTTTTGAGTTCATAACTCTGTGGAAAGGTTTGAAATAATTTTCCATCTATAGAGAATATCTAAGACCAGCTCTGGGTTTTGAGGTTTTTTTGTTTGTTTGTTTTGGTTTTTTGTTGTTTTTTAGGGGGGTTGTTTGTTTTTTGTTTTATTTTTGACTTTATAGCAAAACATTATGTTACAAATCGTACTGGAGACTATGATATCTTCTTGTGTTACCCTTTCTTATTTAGATTAAATAAAATACTATATGACTAGGGATTGCTTTTTTTTCCACAAATTGCTTTTCATTTATATTTTGTACCCTCTAATTTGTGACGCGACATTTCTTGTGGAAGGGTGAAGATGAGGGTGAGAAAGTAGAAACCTTAAAGGCATATTTTGAGATATTCAGAGAAGTTCTAATCACAGAGAAAACAAGCTAGAAATTATTGCCCGTAGCATTGCTTTATCCTGGAAAATTTATGCATTTCTGGCACAATTATGACTAATCATTTGATATGAATATTATAATTTCCTTATTGCCATCATGGTACCATACCACAGAAAAAGCAAGACAGTTTTCAACTAAAATGTATCTGATGGATTTCATACACACTTTTTAAAAACTCTTCGTATGTAATGAATTCTTCCAAGTCAGTAATTGTTTTCATAGCTTTATGAATCATTATAGATGAATAGTCAGCATAGACAAGACAAGCCTATAATAATTGACAGCTTCAAAGCTGATGCTCACCAAAGTTGCATAGTATTCTTTCCTCTTCAGAGGTCATCAGCTTTGTGAGCTGATACTCATTTTTTATTCATGTGTTTATTCACAGACCTATTGTGGGACTTCCCAGAAAATATTCCAAATATAAGAATTTTAATCTTTCCACTACAAGTTTTCAGAAAATGTGTTCGCACTATCATTGTTACTAGTAATATTTTTGTATATGAAGCTTTCCTATATGCAGTCAAAATCAGTAACATATTGCAGCTTCTCATAATCGAAGGCTAAGGTTTGATTGTCTAGTTCTGATTTCATGCCACGTTCACATGGCACATACTGCTCACACTGCATTTGCATATGCATAAATATCTAATAATACTGGTTGATAGACAATCAGGATCCTTATTTAGGCAAAAGTAGATGCAGATAAATATGAAGTGATGCATCTGAGGAAGCCCTCCCCCACAAATTTACATTAAAAAAAGCTTTGAGTAATTGATTTCCACTCCAGGGTGAACTCACAGGGTTGTGACAGATGAATCTGAGAAAATATCAATTCAGTACTAAATAGTGGTCAAAATGAAGAACCCTAAGTTAGAAATTCTAAGTTAGAAATAGGGGAGGAATAGATAATAGAACAACCTTGTTATATCATTATGAAAATGCAAGGTCTTTAATATTGCACGTGGTTCTGGGCTCTAGAAAAATTCGTCTTTTGAGCATGCTGAAGAGGTAACTTAGGAAGGGTGTGATACAGCTTTATAAAATCATCATTGTCCTGTGCCTTTCAGTGCAAAATCTAGGAGGCTTCAGGTCAAGTTAGGAGGAACATCATTCAAAATACATCAACTGGCACGTCTCTTTGGGCAACAGATAGTAAATTTGGAGAATTCCTTGCCAAATGATGCTGTCAATAGGAACAGTTTGAATGGGTTCAAACGGAACTAGGATTAATAAATGTATAGCTATAATACACAGCTCAGGAAATGCCTGGGCTGAAAATAGTTGTAGGCTGGTGGATTAGGAGGATTTATGATATGTGCTTGACCTGTTCCTACTCTGCCACAGGCGTTTGTTCTGACTTGTCTTATAGAAGACAAGATAAAAAGTTGGGTGATTCTTTTGCCTGTTCAATAGAGGCATTCTTATCTTCTTAGTTACCTTGTGATAACTAAGGATCTTGTGAATTGTTCATAGTTGATTTTCTCAAATTCAATTGTATGGCAGAGTGAATGAGGGGGACTACTTTGGGCACAGTACCATGAGATTATTTAAAACACCGTTCCTTTGTTTTCTGAATGTGCTTGAAAATTATATTTTCTTTACTCCTTACTAAATTTTGTCTCACCTGTCTTTTGCTTCTGCTTATTGCTACTTTTCTGAGACCTGAAATGAATCTCTGAATTTTTTTCTCTGTGAAAAAGAAATGAGCATTATATTCAGGTCAGCATTGCAGTCGGGGAAAAGCTGTCCTGACGTTATTGTTTTTCCCTAATTGCCTCTCTTCTGGTTGTTTTTGTACAACTTCCCTCCCAGCTCCCCCTTGTTCAGGATCCTTGAGGTGGGTTAAAAGGTCCCTTAAATTCTACGTACAGAGTGCACCCCTCTTTATCCCACTCAATCCCACTGTGCATACCTTGAGTATGGGGTGTGTGTGTGTGTATGTCATCCTGGCTCTCTTTCATTGCCGTGCATACACTATCACTGTTGACCAGTATGTTTAGTGTGAGATGAGTCAAAGAGGCTGTGTAGCGCTGCCATTACTTGTATGGCTGTAGGTAGCTAGTATGCATGATGAATGCAGACCCTTCCTGTTTCAGTGACCCCTAATACACCAAGGGCAGCAACACATCTCCTATGAGCTGTGTAAAAGGCAGTGATTTTTTAACCTGTGGTCTGTGGATCCTTGGAGGTGTGTGAAAAATTGCAGAGGAATGTGCAAATTCACAGCACAGGGAGTAATGCCGCTTTCAGAAAACTTGTAGGGCTACAGCTTCCATGCTGGCTGAAAATCACTAAAATAGTCTGTGCTTGGAAAAGTGTCCCTCAGCACAGTCAGGCAGGTGCACTTGTAGGTTTCTTTTGCAGGAAATTCTGTAGCAGTCTTTCATCCCGTCTTACTCTCTGAATACTGCTTTGCAGGCAAATATGAAAAGGATCAGAAAAAAAAGTGGAAGTGGAAATCTTTGTTAGAAATGGAAATGTACATCTTGTTGATCTAGATTTCTTCAGGGTGTATTTAATGATTATTCAAACTTATTGGTTATGCAAACTTCAAGAGTGTAGCATTTGGAATAAAACATGTTTTATATTCATTATCACGACATCTCTCCTCCCCTCTTTGCTTCCCCTGTTGAGGCTGTATGCACTTTGTTTAATAATAGAAATTCCAATAGGTTTTCTAGGAGAATAAAGCCACTGAGAGCACAGTTCATTCATAGCTATAACTGCTCTCTACGTGCAGTGCTTTTTATTAATTTTTTTGAAGCAGCAGTCAATTATAGAGTCCTCAGATTTCTTTTCTCCTTGTTGAAGGGCCACTGGAAGGCAGTGCATTAAGCATCTCCTCCAACAATAGAGATATCTGAGCTGCTTCGTCAGAAGGTTTCTGTATCCAATTATTTGCAAGCTCCTTGCAGATATGATTCTATGGAGTAAATGGAAACATACTTCAATCATTCCCTGCACTGATAGTAATTTAATAAAAATAAAAAGCTATTGATTTTTTTTTTTGTAACTGTGTTAAAAGGCCACTGTAATCTTGGCTTCACTCTGGTGTTGGCAGAACATTCACCAGCAAGTAGATTTTTTACTTTTCCCGGGGTACCATTTATTAAATGCCGTCTTAATGTGTACAGATGATTAGTTTAGCTGAAGTGGGAGAAGATTTATAATACCTTTCTGTTATTTAACTTCTTTAGTCAACTCAGATGTTAGCAACATTTGCAGAGATTTATCTCCAGTTCTTTGTGATTTTGTTTCTTCCATTTCTTAAGCCAAATTTGTCTCTGAGCTTACTGAGCTTAGAGAGCCAGGACTTTGTGGGCAGCAGCTACTTTCGACAGATAGAGAAAATAGCATCGTATTTGCTGACTCTTATTGAAATAACCACTCTGTAGTGGTAACACCTATCTTAAGTGGCAGAGGAATATAACTTAAACTGTACTGTAAGCCTCAACTTGAATAAGGAGTTTAATCAGTAAAGGTGGACTCATGTTAAATGATTTTATCATCTGTTTAAAAGTGTGGATCAACTCTAAACAAGCTATTTAGAGAAACACCTTCTCAAAAAAAATCATATAACCTATTCCCTTTGGAAGTTCTTATTTATCTACATTGACCATAGCTATAGATTAAATAATTCTTTAAGTGAGAAGTGAATTGCAGATGATAAGAGATGTGTTATATGCATTCCTTCCATTTTAGGTGCACTTGTATCTCTCCAAAACAATTTTTTTCTGTGATGCTGAAGCATAAGAATTTGAAATCCATTTGTCATGCATGATTAATACTGATACCATCCACGAACCTAACTGCTAACATATATGTAGGGGCACATCTTCACTTATAATGCTTTCAGAGATTTAGAGCTGTTGGTACAACTCTATTTACATCCAAAAGATTTTTTCCAAAGCTAAAAGTAGAGAGGGAGACAACTTGCAGATTGAGATACCTAAATTTAAATGTCCATATATAGGTGATCTAGGTGCTTAAACTCTCTTTATAGACAATGAAAGTTTAACTGCTACAATCAATGGAAAGTCATTCAGCAACTGTGCACTTCAGAGAGAGATAAGTTGTTCTCCAGGCTCCACTGACCAGATCTGCATGACTCTAGTGGGAAATTACATACCTCACTCCCCTGTAAGTACAAATGATGTGATTCTGTTCTGTATCTAGCAACATTTTATGTATCTGTCACATCTGCATGGAGCTGGCAGATCGCATAGGACATGCATCATTCTTTGAAGGCCATTGGAGAAGAAGCAGATGCCCTAGAGTACCACAAAAAGCAACAGCTACCTATGGTTAGGGAACTAAGTTATACCCCCATATTGCAAATCCTAAATTTAGCAGCTGCAGGCTGGACTTGAATCCAACTCCTAGCTATGTTGCAGGAAAAGAAGTTTTCAACGGGGATGTGATTAGTTGCATAAATATAGCCGTATGCTGATGTGTGAGGTTTGTAATCTGTCCTTATGATGTGTGAGGTTTGTAATCTGTCCTTATGACATCCTTCTTGGTTTTTCCCTGTAGAAGGTGCAGGTCTCTTAAACCCACCCAGGTTAGGAGTAATGCAATGGCCACACTCTTCTCGTCCAGCTCAAGGTATGACTGAATTTCTGGGCTGCAAGCACACATTGCTGGCTCATGTCCAATTTTTCATCTACTAGCACTCCCAAGTCCTCTGCAGGGCTGCTCTCAATCCATTCATGCCCCAGCCAGTTCTGAAACTCATGATTACGCCCAACCCACATGCAGGACCTTGCACTTGACCTCATTGAACTACTGAAGGTTCACATTGGCCCGCTTTTCAAGCCTTTCCAGGTTCTTCTGGTTGGCATCTCTTTCCTCTAGTACATCAATAGCACCACTCAGCTTGGTGTCATCTGCAAGCTTGTTGATGGTGCATGCTTTGATTAATTATATTCTTGCAACACCTTGAATAATTATTTCTGGTATTTCTAATACAGCTTAAACTGCTGGCTTCCTCCTGCAGCTGGGGCGTAATAAAAAGGTAAAATTTTTATCAGATATGATAAAAAATATTGAAGTGATAGTAACGCTAGACTCCCCGACATGATTAAGAAGTTAACAACCCTTCTATAGATTAAGAAGAAAGTACGACAAGAACATAATTTAGCTGGATTTCTCACCAATTAATGTTAGAATTGGGAATAGTGACAAGTCTCAGCACTGCTGTGCACAGCTCCTGCAGAGACAGGGTATGTAGTCACTTTTACTGCTTAGAAAGTGAAGAAATAGCTCTGGTTATAACAGCTGATTCACAGTTGACATTTCTATCTGTCTTCTGGCCCGTGTATAAGGAAGTGTATATACCAACTTGGTGAGGAACTGCATTGTTCACTGAGACATAATGAAGTCTCTGAACTGTAACTAAAAATGTAATTCTAAATCCTGCACAGTAGCTATAGAAGTGCTTCATGTAGGTATGAAGCCAGCAGCAAATGGCAAATGTTGCACCTATAGATTCACATGAGACATATGAAGCCAGAGCTTCCAAACTGGGTATACTTCAGTGCTGCTATTGCCCTCATAGTGCAGTTGCAGACACATCTCACCACTCAACTCTCAACTCTCAACTCCAGAGAGTTGTAAGCAAAGGGAGAGACACTTCCAGCAATATTCATATTAGGTACCCAGTTTATGTCAAGGGCGATGCTGTTCTGAGCAACATCTCTTATAGGTTTGCTTCAGCTACATACACCAACATCAGGGAAGAGTCACAGACTGACTTCAGCCTTATGCTCAGATCCTCTGTATGTCAATGATTTTGTGTATACATCGTGACCAATCGATGATAGCACCATGCAGTCCTCTAGATGGGAATCACAGAATCACAGAATGGTTGAGGTTGGAAGGAACTTATGGAGGTCATTTTGATGAACCCCCTTGTCAAGCAGGGCCATCAAGAGCCAGTTCACACAACTTCTCTGGGCAATCTGCACCAATGCCTGGTGACCCTTACAGTAAAAAAGAGTTTCCTCTGTGTTTCAGTTTGTGCCCATTGCATCTATTCCTGCATTAGGTGCCTCTTTTCTGCCAAGCTGATTTCCAGATGGGTGGTTCCCAGCATGTATTGGTGCATGGGTGTTCCCTGAACTCTTTTCATTTCAACCATCTCATAGTCACTGCAGTGAAAGCTGCCTTTGACTTTCACATATCCATCATGTCCCTTGCTGCTACTCAGTACAAGGTCCAACAGAGTACACCTCTGCATCGGCTCCTCTGTCACTTGGAGGAGGAAGTTATTGTCAATGCGCTCCAGGAACCTCTTGGATTGCTTCTGTCCTGCTGTGTTGTATCTTTAGCAGGTTTTGGGGTGCTTGAATTCAATCCATGAGGGCCAGGGCCTGTGAATGTGAGGCTGAATGAAAGACTTGAAGTAAACTAGTAATCTGTGATTGCAGAAGATGTCCTTCCTGACCTTATGGTAGGAAATGGTACAGGCTCTGAAGGAGTGGGATATTCATTACAATTGCCTCATTGTGGTCAGGAAGCATCTGGTCATCTTTAGATGGAAGCTGGCACTGTTATCTTACTGTCAGCTGTGACACATCAGTGTGCTACAAAAGCGCCTGCTGTGACAATTGCTGTGACAAGTTATGCAAAACCTTATGTGTATCATTAGTCCTGAAGTGACACCACCAATAAGGGCCCTAACATATACCTCATTCTAGAAATATGGTGTGCCCAATATTATAAGGTCATCAAAAATCACATCCAGCATTCTCTGAGAGAAGCCATGACTACTGTAATCCTAAGGAGTACCTTTTCATTTTTCATTGGGAAAATCAGTGATCACACTGTGTAGTTTATGCATGCTGACCCTGAACACACTTACCATGCCTATTATGTCTGTGTATTTCAGAAGCTGGGCATTTTCCTCCAGAAACTCATGAATGCCCTTTTCCAACTGTGTTGTTGTCGTAATCAGGGAAATAAAAGCATATATCATTTTCTGTCAGGCTGCACATATCCTGAGCTGGCTATTGCATCCCAAATAAATTATAGTTCAGGTACAGGCTATTCCAGCCAGTTATCCACAGTTCATTCCACAATTTCATCTCTCTCCCACCAGTGGCAGCTGTTACCACACACGGAGGGAAGTTCCAAAACTAACCACTTTTGGTGTTGCTGGAGATGCTGCACTAGAATGATACGGACAAAGTCAGAAAAGTCCAAAGAGATGAATATTATGTGATGTCACCATAAAATGATACGAATACTAGCGCTCAGATCACGTAGTCTCAGAACTTCCAGGGAAATAAACAAGGTTGAATTTCCTACCAGATTCTAAAATACTGTAATATTTGGCTGACACAGCCATTCATTATCAGATCATACTCTGTCCCTGCTACTATCAAACACATATATCATGACAGCTATCTTTTACTCGCTGTTTCTACTTCAATTTACATGAAGAAAAACAGTGAAGGCTTTCATAACCAAACATAACAATGGTAAAATTATGAATTTCCGACTCAGTTCAGTCAAAAGCCTACCACTTTTTGTAAAGACCTCTCCTGTTTTCATCCCTAAAAGTACATGGAAAATTAGTAAAATGTGGTGAGAACCTTTTCTACAGCATTTTAAATAGAAAGTGAGACATTCTTTTAATTTTTCAGTGTGCTGGCTGTTTATTTCATTGAAGCATGGTATAATTTTTATGAATGGTGACATATAATCCAGTTTTCTAGGAATACTTTGGGTTTGCCATAAAATCTCAGTGTCCCTGGATAACTAATAGGAAGAAATGGTAAAATGGTATGACAACCTTTTTTTTTTTTCTTTGCTACTGTGGTAGAAGCTGTTAAACCCATCAAACTGATAATGAGGAATACACTTTCCACCAGCCTATAACTTTGAAAAGAAAACCTTCCCAATTACTGCTCAAATTCACTGCGTTCCTTTGCTCTAACCTAATTTACTTAGTACTCTAGTCTTTTTCTGGTGTGCAGTGCATTTTTCTAGCACATTCCCAGCTAGGTGGGAGTACTTGTGCCTTGCCCTGGCCTTCTTTCTTGTTCAGTGTTTTTCTCAACAATTTTTCTTTGATTGCAGACAGTAATCAGGCAGCAACAACCTGCTTTGGTTCGTTCCCCTAGTGCTTTTATTGCTTATGTCTATTATGTTGCCAACGGATGTAAAGAATGAAAAAGTTACAGTATTGCTCGGGCTTCTTTCAAGTTTTACTCAGTAGCTGTTAGCTGTCACTAGGACGGTTTGCTGCTGCAGTACTTAGGACCCAAAAGTAAATGCTGTAGTTTGATAACCAGTCACCAAAAGCTTAATAAAAATATGTAATAAAAATGTTTGCTTTGTCTGGAGGAACTCTTTTTTTAAAAAAAATAACCAGATTGTTTCCTGGTGAACATAATTTTTTCACTCTTAATGAAAGGTATCTCTGCCCATGGGAGGGGGGTTGGAACCAGATGATCTTTAAGCTCCCTTCCAAGACAAACAATTCTATCATTCTATGGTTTTATGATTCTTTGATTCTACTTGTGTTCATTTCATACTTTTTACCTCAGAATGAGTAGGCAGCAGTATAGACACATCTGACAAGATTCAGTTTACCCAACTTTAGACCTCAAAAACGTTAGTTAACTAAATGTAAGGTAGCCCTTCACAGCTCCCATCAAAGTCTTTGGTGAGAAACAGGCATTTCTGGGGCATGACTCATCTGTCTTATTTTAGACTTTTCCTTCGGGATGAGGTGAATCACACCTAAGTAGCTCTTTCTCTGCGTTGATTATAGAAGGCACTTAAGGTGACTGCATCAGTCAAATCCCATCTTTCCTGTCCACATTGAGCTGCATGAGTGATCGGCATGATTGCAATTCAGCACTAAGTCAACATCTAACTTGACATTTGACCGCTGGCTTCTGAAATGATAGAGCAGAGGAAAGTTTTGCTTTCCCCTTTTGTTTCTGAGTACACAGATGAGACAATTAGCTCTAATATGGGCAATTATATCTTTAAACATAAATTATAAGCTCTTTTAGGTGCATCACATCCTTCAGTAATCAAAAGGAACTGCTAATGATAATTAGCTTTGATGATCAAGTCACATATTTGTAGGTCTAAACGTTAGAACTGTAAATGCAGTAAATGCTTTCCCTTGAAATGATAACAGAAGCTTTGTCAGATGCAGTGAAATGAAACAAGGGACTGTGTTGAGGGTGCTTGATAGGAGTGAAAGGAAAAAGGACATTCCCTGCTATAGCCCCCATGTGGAGTTTGTACCCAGGAAGTGGTGAGCGATTGGTCTGTCTTGGAGCTGGCTGTCATTGGCTCTACTGGACATAGGGGAAGCTTCTCACTTCTCACAGAAGCCCCCCTGTAGTCCCGCACTGCCAAAATCTTGCCACACAAACCCAATACACCATATCACAGAACTTCACTGTACAGAGGACATACCAGGGCTTGATATATCCTTTAAATGTTTCTCAAAATGCTTGAAGAATCTTCTTGGAGCACAGCAGTACCAAGTCAAGAGGGTTTATCACAAAATCTCCTAGCCTTAGGCATTGACCGACATACCCATCATTTTACTGAAAGAAACTCATCTTTACTCACAGGCATGTTACAGATGTGTCAAATTCATTTGGCAAAGGATCTGTACCAGTGAAAATGCCTGTGGTTGTCCCACATGGGCAGAAGTCCCTGTTCTAGTGTTGCCATGTTCAGTGGCTATTGTACAAACCAGTGACACTTCATGGGGGCCTAAATTATTCTTCACCTGATCAAGTATGTTTCTTCTGTAGATAGCCCTACTGGGAAAATTAAGAATCCTAAGTCTCATCCCCTCGGGACTACTACTGTCTTGCCTCCATACTGCTTCTCCACCTCCTCTTCCCTCTCCACACAAATGTTTGCTAATTTCTTAAAAAAGACTTAAGAAAGATAATACAACTACTCTCTTGCCTTTGATTTCTCTCTCTTTCTACTACTCCTTCCTTCTTTCCTCCTGTCACAACTATAAACTTCTCACTTGTTTTTCTCCATTTTGCTTCCTTGTTATTTCCCAGTGTCTTCAGGTGTCTTCCCTGCACTCTGTTTAACTGTTTGCTGAGAGTATTTTCCCATTTTCCACATTTAAGAAGCTCACCCACAACCCCTTCACCTACCTCTCTAACCCATTTCCAGACCTTCATATCTTCCCATTCCTAAGCTTGTTATTATTCTAAAGTTTCATCTGAATTCATCCCATCTCCAAACTCTCCTCTGTCCCTGACATAACTCTAAAAATTCTCTTGCCAAGGCTTTTAATGACTGCAGCTGCATTTTTCAAATTATCAGGCACCTGCAATATGTTTAACTAGGATTTTCTACCTGAATTCTTGCCCTTCCCCAGGGATTCTGTCCTCTCTGTGTTTCTCTACTGAGTTTCTAATCATGTAATCATGTTTTTTTGGGAGACAATTCCTTTAACCTCCTCTAGCTTTTTGATAGCTGTTTTATGTCCCTATCTGCATGCATTGTTTTTGGATAATTTTGTCAGAAAGTAAACTTGTCTCTAAGAAGACACAGACAGAAATAGATTTTCTCTTGTCCAAACTAAAATCCTGGTTTCTTTCTTTGGTACCTCCTTCTGAATGTTCAATAATCAACTCTACTTACCTGTGACTAAAGACAAACTCATTTTCTCTGGGCCATTTGGCAGATATGTGTCTTGTTTGTTCACTCTTTAGCCAGTGGGGTTATGGCTTGTGCCTGGAGTACTGCAGCAGTATGACAATTCAAACAGCAAGTAATTGTAGTGTTAAACTAGATGGAAATAAAAGAATATCAAAATGAACGTCACATTACCTGGGAGAAGACTTACATAAAGAATACTTATTGGCATTTAAAAATCTGCATTTGAATCAGTTGTTCTATCTAGCTGAATCAACATCTTTAACAAAGATGTTGTTTTCCAAAAACAAGATTAAAGAGAACAGGTTCTGGTGATGTGGGATGAAAATATTTTGTGCAAACATTGACCAACAGTTTTGGATGACGTCCATGCTAGGTTTTGAGTATAACTTGGAAACCACAACATTGCTATTAATTTGTTTTATTTTGTTTTTACTGATGTGCTGAAGAATAAGAAGGTGTCTAGATGTAAACTAGAAATATATCAGACGTATATGGAGTCAAGCTGATGCAACAAGGATCTGATTGTTCATTTATAATTACAATGATAATAAAGTGATAATTACTCCCTTCAAAGCTTAATTTTAACACCGAATTTGAAAGCAGTGTGCTAATAAGCAATAACGGCTTGTAAAGAAAGTGTGTTGGTCAAACTAAATTTCTGTCTAGGATTTCATTGCAAAATCAGTAATATAAAAGCATTTGCTCATGATCAGGTAATTATGAGGGGATAAAGCAGCATATGAACTTGCAATGATAGTGTTGGGTAAACCATGGCTTTACTGGTTATCTTTCCTCTTTTCAGTAAATTGATACTTCATGAAAATGTTCACAACTGGTTGCCTGCATTTCCCATTTCCTTAAGAAAGTAGAAACGAGACTTTATGTCCATACTTTTATGTTTATGTCCATACTCAGTCATACAGGAAAGTACTTGAAGAACTGCATTATTCCATCTTACTCTTCCATGAGGCTCTATTATTCACCTCCTCAGAACAGCTTTTCTTTAATGTCCAAGCAGTAGAAAAATGACACATTTATCTTCATTGCCACCTTTAGATTTCCAGTGTATGTTGGAAATAGTTGTTGCGTGAAGGAATTCTGACTTGTTTGATGCTAAGGAAGAAAAATTTCCACTATTTCATATTTAGTAAAGTATACCACTTTTATTTTTTTTTTTTTTTATAGATGATTTGACAATTTCTCAAGTCTTGTTATGTAAAAGGAGGGAAAACTTTGTTCCTTGAATTTCTGTCTTCAAAGACCTGGATTCTCTTACATCTAAGACATTTTTATTTGGACAGTGTAACTCAGTGTAGCAACATAGAAAAGCAAACTTTCGTGTCAATGGTTTGAAATTAGAATCATAGTATCATTTAGGTTGGAAGGGACCTTTAAGATCACCAAATACAACCATTAACCTGACACTGCCAAGTCTACCACTAAACCACCTCCCTGAGCACTACTTCTACACTTTTCAATACCTCCAGGGATTGTGACACAACCACCTGTGTATGCAGCCTAGTCCAATGCTTCGCAACCCTTTCGGTGAAGGAATTTTTTCATAATATCCAATCTAAACCTCCCCCGGCACAACTTGTCCTATTGCTTGTTGCTTGGGAGAAGAAACTGACACCCATCCCTCTACAACCTCCTTTCAGGTACTTGTAGAGAGAGTTAAGGTCTCTCCTTAGCCTTCTTTTCTCCAGGCTAAACAACCCCAGTTCCCTCAGCCGCTCCTCATAAGACTTGTGCTCTAGACCCCATCACCAGCTTTGTTGCCTTCTCGGAACACACTCCAGTCCCTCAATATCAATCCTGCACTGCGGGGCCCAAAACTGGACACTGTTCTTGAGGTGCAGCCTCACTAGTGCCACATACAGGGGAATGATCACTTCCCTACTCCTGCTGGTCATGCTATTCCTGACACAAGACAGGATGTTATTGGCCTTCTGGCCCCTTGGGCACCCTGTTGGTTTATATTCAGCTGGCTGTTGACTAACACCCCCAGGTCCTTTTCTGCCAGGCAGCTCTCCAGTCACTCTTCCCAAAGCCTGTGGTTCTGCATGGGGTTGTTGTGACCCAAGTGCAGGACCTGGAACTTGGCTTTGTTGAACCTCATACAATTGGCCTTGGGCCATTGACCCAGCCTGTCCAGATTACTCTGTAGAGTCTTCCTACCCTCAAGCAGATCAACACTTCCATGCAACTTGTCATCTGCAAAAATACTGATGGCAAACTTGATCCCCTCCTCCAGATAATTGACAAAGATATTAAACAGAACTGGCCTCAGTACTGAGCAACTTGTGACTGGCCACTAAGTGGATTTAACTCCATTCACCACAGCTCT
This sequence comes from Nycticryphes semicollaris, assembly GCA_013400055.1. Classification (NCBI taxonomy): domain Eukaryota; kingdom Metazoa; phylum Chordata; class Aves; order Charadriiformes; family Rostratulidae; genus Nycticryphes; species Nycticryphes semicollaris. Next base: position 131,080 of record VXBJ01001857.1, on the reverse strand, counting down.
TCATGCCCAGCCAGCCAGCCAGTTTTCAACCCAGTAAAGAGTATGCCTGTTCAAGCCATAAGCAGGAAGTTGCTCCAGGAGAATGATGTGGGAAACAGTGTCAAAGGCTTCGATAAACTCTAGGTAGACAACATCCACAGCCTTTTCCTCACTCATTGAGCAAGTCACTTTGTCACAGTAGGAGATCAGGTACATCAAGCAGTATCTGACTTTCACAAACCCATGCTGACTGGGACCAATCACCTGGCTGTCCTATTAACTTATTTATTCATTAGAAATGTAATAAGCCCATTTGGTAGCTAGTACTTCATCTGAATATGTAATGCGGGACATAAAAGAAATGCTTAGTCACACCTTTCAATCCAGTTTTGGTAAAATGCTATTTTTAATATCAGTCAGTAGCGTATACTGTTATTGTCCTTTGAGCCACTGGATATCCTTATTTCTCTGGTTCAAAGCATGTGAAAACTTTATCTGGAATATTCCAGTAACTGAGGTTTTAAAAAATTCTATCACCTTTAATTAACTTGATGTCATAATTAACTTTTGTATTCAGGAAAAAAATTAGTTCTTTGTATTAAAATTGCTGGGACAATGCTCTCAGGGCCAAAATTTCAGCTGGAGTAAATTATGGGGTTTGTAGGAATTCTGTAGATACTTGCTATTATGAGGGTCTAGTTCTTGGCTTCCATTTTACAGAGTCATTGCTTTCTGTGGGCTTCCTGGCATTCACCTTAATCAACAGCTGGTGAGGAATCAAAGCACTCTAAGGTGATCTTATATCTGTACTTATATGACTTCCCACAGTGTAATTTGATGTCTGTAGTAGATATCATCTTTAGTCTAATAAAGTCAAAGGATTTGACTAATACATATTGATAAAAAGGTAGGCAAAACTTGTAAGATTTGTGGCAAGATCTTTTAGTTGATGCAGTTCACACTGTCCCAGTGTTAACCAGTTGTAGACCATGTGAAGATCTGAAAGCTAGTATTACATTTATGTAGAAATTAAAAATAAATCTGCTACAAATATAAATTCAGCTGTTCTGAAGTTGTTATTTTGCATTCCAATCAGTTCATTAGTGAATATTGTAAGAATTAAAAGGTGCAAGGCCCAGAGGAAGCATTCTTTCAGAATTTTGCTTGACTTATACTACCCCTTATTTGTTAAAGTCCTAGATGTAGAACAAATTTCTTGCAAAATCAGTCAAAATCATGGCAGAATCATCAGACCTCACATGTGTGTGGGTTTTTTGATCTGGTTGTGATATTTTGAAGAGCTGGTAACCATAGCAACCAAATAGGTTTTAAAGGCTGCAAACAGTTCAACAGTCTGTTGAACTGACAAAATGGCATGCTGCAGACAAAACAGCAAAATGAATTGCTTGCCTTTTGGGACTGTTTCATGAAGGAGTAGGCTTTTTTTGTTTCAGACACTTTTGACCTTGAATATGGAAATTCTGCTTTTTCCCCCTAGATTTTGGTATAAAATAAAATGTCTCTAAATACTGAAATAAATGCTGCTGCAAATGGCTTTGTCGAGAGTATTGTGAGTCCTAGTTTTGTATTGCTGCAATCTGTGCTGTGGATATGTTTGAGCTGCCAGGGAGAATATGTCCAGACTGGATGCTGGGAGGTGCTAGGGGACCACCACAAGGACAGGATTCTGTCCTGCCTGGCAGTACCACTGCAGGCAGGGTGCCCTGCGGGCTGTCCTGGGCTTGTGCTGGTGAGCTCATTACATGCCAGAGCACCTTGAGAATGGGTGTTGTCATAGAGCCAGGACAGTGGACATTGTGGCAGCCTTGATGTCTTCAGTGTCTGGAGTGGGGGACTGGGGACATGGTATTGTGCTGCTGACACTCCCCTTGAGAATTTTAGTTACGGACAACACCCAACACACCTTGTACTCTTTGGTTGTCTGTTTCTGAGGGAGCTGGGTACAATCTTTCTATTTTTTTTTTCTTCTACAATACATTCAACTGTGTGATGAATGTAGGTGGTCAATTAAAAACCTCCGTCCTTGAGTGAGCGTGATCCTGGGATTTTCTGGTCTGCAAATCTCTGTGATTGCTTTTTTTACTTGATTGTCAGTATTTCAGAGGAGGCCATAAGTCTAGCTATATTTTTTTCTCATTCTTTGTCTTGGCTAATATTCTTTTCTAATTCTTTAGCTTGGCTAATATTCTCTTTTCTTTCTTTCTTTCTTTCTTTCTTTCTTTCTTTCTTTCTTTCTTTCTTTCTTTCTTTCTTTCTTTCTTTCTTTCTTTCTTTCTTTCTTTCTTTCTTTCTTTCTTTCTTTCTTTCTTTCTTTCTTTCTTTCTTTCTTTCTTTCTTTCTTTCTTTCTTTCTTTCTTTCTTTCTTTCTTTCTTTCTTTCTTTCTTTCTTTCTTTCTTTCTTTCTTTCTTTCTTTCTTTCTTTCTTTCTTTCTTTCTTTCTTTCTTTCTTTCTTTCTTTCTTTCTTTCTTTCTTTCTTTCTTTCTTTCTTTCTTTCTTTCTTTCTTTCTTTCTTTCTTTCTTTCTTTCTTTCTTTCTTTCTTTCTTTCTTTCTTTCTTTCTTTCTTTCTTTCTTTCTTTCTTTCTTTCTTTCTTTCTTTCTTTCTTTCTTTCTTTCTTTCTTTCTTTCTTTCTTTCTTTCTTTCTTTCTTTCTTTCTTTCTTTCTTTCTTTCTTTCTTTCTTTCTTTCTTTCTTTCTTTCTTTCTTTCTTTCTTTCTTTCTTTCTTTCTTTCTTTCTTTCTTTCTTTCTTTCTTTCTTTCTTTCTTTCTTTCTTTCTTTCTTTCTTTCTTTCTTTCTTTCTTTCTTTCTTTCTTTCTTTCTTTCTTTCTTTCTTTCTTTCTTTCTTTCTTTCTTTCTTTCTTTCTTTCTTTCTTTCTTTCTTTCTTTCTTTCTTTCTTTCTTTCTTTCTTTCTTTTTCCCTCCCAAATTTCCTAACTAAAATCCAGTATTTTCACCATATTTCTGTTTCCCTTTCTGTAGGATTAACTCCTCTTTCTGATTCTGGTTCATCAATGAAGGCTGTCCTGGGAGCATAGAAGAAGGTTTATGCGTTAGGCTACTGAGCCTACTTAGTTTCCAGAGAAATAGCCTGTGGTAAATGTAGTGTTGCAGTCAGAAGATTTTTAATAAAAATCTATTGGGTCCATAGCTTTTATCCTCATAGAGAAGCTCTTTCTTTTATTTTATATCACAGGCTAAGGATCAGATCCACATCTAGTCTGCAGAAACTGAAAGGGATGTGGAGGTGCAAGGAAATTAATACTATACCTGCATCATCAATTAATCCTCTTGTCCTCTTGGGCTTTTTTTAATGTGTACTCTTCCCTTGTACGTACTGTTATTGGAAGAATTCATGGAAAGACAGGTTTAGATTGATCTCTGAAACATTCTTGAGAGTGAGAAACTGCTTGTCCCACCAGATTCCTGTTCACTTGAGACATAAACAAAATCGGGTCTGGTTGAGCACTTGGCAGTCTAGGTTCCCAGCAGGTATTCTGAACTCAGGGGCAATGCCAGTGAGGGACAATACCCTACACCCTGTCTGAAAAGTGCCCAGGCCATGAGACAGGCATGGTTAGATATATTCCTGAAGCTGTTTGTTTTTCATGGCAGATGGACCTAGGATTTTCCAATAGCTGTTCCCTATAAGTGGGAAGTATCTGTGGCCAGAAACAAAAGCCTAGTGAATTTTAGCATTTTGGAACAAAGATAAGCCCTGCAGTAAATCAACTGAAAAAGAAGTATCTAGGCAGAGAACTGACTGCTTAATATCACTTTTCTATAATTTAATTTCTTGACAGCAAGAGGGAAGAACTGGAGAAAAGAAAAAGTATGGATGAATGGCATTCAAACGTTACTAAAAAATTCTGATCCAAGCCAAATGACTGCATCCATAAAGCCTCCAAAGGTCTGTGCCAGGACTTTTACTTCCTTCCCTGTAGCCCACTGCCTGTGCTTCCCCAGAGGTGCATTTCCAAACTCTGGACATGAGTGTATTCATAGACTTGGTGCTCAGCTGAAAAAAATTTGAGCTGGAGCATAAACTTGAGACCCAAGCTAATAATATGACATAGTGACATCGTAGCAAATGTAATCTATGCAACTACATTCCTATTACATTCACACCACCACAATGCTTCTGTATTTGCCTACCCTTTTAGGTTCAACTCTGTCTGCAATTGCTTTATAGCAGCCTCTTCCCATGCAGCTTGCTCCTTACAGAATACCCTGGTGTCTTGATTGTGCCGATGAGGTTAAGGCTGTTCTCAGAAAATAGATCAATTGCCTGTCACCTATTCATAATTAGTTCTTGAGATCACAAATAACCACCTGCAAGCATACAGAGAGCACTAGCAGGCATAAACAAGAGGTGGGTTGTAACAGTCACTGGCAGAGCAATACATCTCTCTGGTCTGTTGTCGGCAGATGGATCATTCATTACAATCAGAAGAAACCCCTGCAAATTGTGTGGAGCAAACTGAGAGTATATATATGCAGCAGTACCAGAGGGAAATATGAATTCTGCCCCCCCCCCTTTT
>VXBJ01001857.1:86549-126521 GCA_013400055.1 Nycticryphes semicollaris | reverse complement strand
TTTTTTTTTTTTAATATAACAAAACAGATGGCTATAGTTATCTTGTCTTTAGTAAATTACAAACAGTTTGCTTTCAACCTGTTCTGAGCTTCCCTGTCATTACCAACTGCCAGTACAAATCACCTCACTTGACTTTAAACCCATTACAGTTAGGTATGAAATTTAAGTTGGCTGAAGATCAGGCTTGGCTGCTATGGGCACTTTAAGTGCATCTGCAGAGGAAGCTTAAAATTGCCTTTTCAGAGACCTGGCTTAAAAAGGAATGGATTGCTATACTGAATGGCCTTTCTTTTTGCTGAATATCTGGGTAATATAAACATTGGCTTAAGCTGATATGACTAATTTTTAGATGGCTAATTACAGAGAAGAGAAGAGAAGAGAAGAGAAGAGAAGAGAAGAGAAGAGAAGAGAAGAGAAGAGAAGAGAAGAGAAGAGAAGAGAAGAGAAGAGAAGAGAAGAGAAGAGAAGAGAGAAGAGAAAAGAGAAAAGAGAAGAGAGAAGAGAAGAGAAAAGAGAAAAGAGAAGAGAGAAGAGAAAACCTGTCTGTAGTCAAGAGATTTATGCGTCACACTACCACCTGAAGGCCAGGTTGGAATTGCAGAACAGCACAGCATAGCATGGGGCTGGACCTGCTCAGACAGTTAAAAGGATTACTAAATCCTCGACGTACAATAGTCTTCCAGTCAGGACCACTATATCATCAGAGGATCTTCTGCAGAGCTCATAGAAACAGTATCTGTATCTGCTTTTGAAGAAGCTTTGTAAACTTTGTTAACTGTGCATGTATGTTATTTCAGGGCATTTCTGCTAAAATTCCATTTTTCTCTGCTGTGTTTTGGGCTCTTTGCTGAACAGTTGCCCTTTTGCAACAACCTGGTGCACGCTATAGCTCTGAGGCATGAGCAAAGTCCCACACATGGTGTCTTTGTGAAGGAAGCTTAAAACATTGCAATATTGAATTGACAACCAGGACTGATGCATAGAGCAGAGGTTCAGGCTGGTTGTTTTAGCCTGGCATAGGAAAGGTATGTTCTAACTAATCTTTAAGTCAGATTTACTGTCAGGAAATAAGTTCTACACTGAGCTGTGTGTGCCTGTTTTTATGAGAGTCTCAGCATGACTTTTGAATCAAACTGACATCTCTTCCTGGAAGGTAGGCTCTGTTTAAGATGCCTTTGTGTCTCATACGCCCCAAATTACAGATGTGCACCCTTAAAGGTTGTGAATGAATGGCTCTGAGACTTTTGAAATTCTACTTTCCTACCTAGCCACTTCAATGAGCAAACAGTCTTGCTCACAATGAAAGGCTAGATGGTATTATTGTACGTAGAATCATATTTGTACTTTGGAAACAATATGGCAGATGCTGAACAAACATGCAGATATTCCCTGCTCTGAAGAATAACGCTATGGTATTTAGTTAGGAGACAGAAATTCTTCTGAAAGGACAAGTGTCTTTCCTTACAGAGTCTTATTGTCTGAAGATCTGCTTTTCGGAAGAGCAACTTTAAGAAAAAAACCAAAACCAACGACTGAGAGCCTCAGGGTATTTCTAGCTGTAGACAGAGTTGGTTTTCCTCACCGTGGAGCAAACTGCTTATGACTCTGGGGAGCTCTCGTGAAACTGATGATGGGGCAAGGGCAGGTAACACTGCAGCTGGAGGCCTTTACTTGTTACCTAGATTCCTGTCAAGGAGAAGACAGTGCCGTACCTATGTTTTCCAGAAGATGTGGCATCCCATAGCAAAGTATGATGTCTGGGATATCAGCAAGAATGTCAAGCTGGTCCTAAGTAAAACTGAAAAAAAATCATCTGAATGTAAATATTGTCTTCAGAACTTGGGGGCCCATTATTGCATCGTTTGCAGTGGGAGCAGGCTTGAGAAGACACCACACAGCTTTTTGTTGGTGGCTTGAGGGATTGTTAAACAGGAGCAATATTCAGTGTGGATCAAATATATTGAACTGTAGCTGAAAGGTCCTAGCAGTGTTGGTAGAGGCCCGGACAGTGTCATCTTATGAAATCAGAAAGTCCAAGGCACACACAGAACAGCCATGCATGCTTACGTGGAGGATTGTTAGCCACTTCACAATGTGGTCTGCATATGGTAAAGATATTTTAAAATATTTTTTTTTTATTGACAATGATAATTGTCATTTGATCTCAAATAACTTGCCTGTAACACCCTAAATATTTTTTTTTATTGACAATGATAATTGTCATTTGATCTCAAATAACTTGCCTGTAACACCCTATCCAAACTGAAGTTTCAGGGAGTCATACAACCATAGAATCATTGAACACCAGGTTGGAAGGGACCTCAAGGATCATCTGGTCTGGACTTTCTTGGCAAAAGCACCATCTAGACAAGATGACCCAGCACCCTATCTGGCTGAATCTTAAAAGTGTCCAATGTTGTAGATTTCACCACTTCCCTGGGGACATTACACCAATGGCTGATTGTTCTCATTGTGGAAAAGTTTTCCTCTTGTGTCCAATTGGAATCTTCCCAAGAGTAACTTGTACCTATTACCCTTCATCATTACCATGTGACTCCTTGTAAAAAGGGAGTTTCATGGGAACCCATGCCCTTATATGCAATTAAGTCATATTATGGGTCTTGCAAATCAGTTTGTGGGAAACAGAAAGATGAGTCTTTCCCTTCTCTCATTAGATAGTTTTGATGGCCAAAAAAAAAAGACTAGGGTTTAAATGATACCATTTATTTACTTAAAAGAGAATCTTGGTGCAAGCAGCATGGCAAATGCATTTGCACAAAAGGATTTTAATTTGTTATTGGCTTAAGGCTAATTTCTTTTCTCCTAGGATCTCCCCTGGTGAGGCTTATTAGTAATTAGAGGGCTGAGGTGAACACAGGTATAACCTGCCCATGCTCCTGAGTTACTGGAGTGCAGTCGTCCATGCAAGGCAATATCATGTGTAATTACTATTTAGCAGGTCTGTAGCTGAGGACTGTGGCCTTTGTCTCAAAGCCCTGGGCATCACTTGCCCTTATAACTTGTTTATTGCTTCTCATCTTGTAGATATTTTCTTCTTGTCCTTGGCTTCAGATCCTTTATGATACCCTGGTAGTTGGTTTTGGCTTGAAAAATTATGCTGGAGTATGTGTACTTAAGTCTCTTATAAGGCTAACCAGAAAGCCAACATGATTTTAGGGTTGCTCAAAGATAGCTTGGCAATGGCTATGTAGGGAAACATTAGAGGGAACTCTAAGTTTTTGTTTTGGCTAAGATTATTCTTCTCTCGTTACCTTCAGCTATCCTTATTTTGATGTCCGGTGGGCTAATAAAGTTCATCTGCCCAAAGTAACCTATTAATTTATAATTTTATTGCTTGGCAGAATCTCAGATATATTCAGTCCTATATGCTTTATTCCTGCAGGCAGGAGGTAATTTCCTCCTCCTTTTCTCTATGCATTTATTAAATCTCCTCTATTTGATGTGACTTCTTTTTCTTTTTCTTTTTCTTTTTCTTTTTCTTTTTCTTTTTCTTTTTCTTTTTCTTTTTCTTTTTCTTTTTCTTTTTCTTTTTCTTTTTCTTTTTCTTTAGACAGTCCTTGACTTTACCACACCCAGCTATAGACTTGGTCTAGATGAACACGAGGTGCTGCTCCTGAAAACTGCTAAATGCAAATGTAGTCTGAGAAAACGGTCCAGTTAAATAATTTAATGCGTAACAGATGGACTTCCTTAAATAAAGAAGTCTTGTTATTCTATGGACAATGCCTTTTACAACTGAGGATGGGTCTGTGAAAGGGAAACATTGGAGGATTCTTTGGCTATAGGATACTGAGAGCAACTTACCAATTATAGTTTGTGTGTAAGTAATGTGAAATTGGATGAATTTTCTTTTGAATTTGAAGTTTCCAAAACTTCAAAGAGGTTGTTGGCTGTCACTGAGATTTTGGACAGAAAAAAAAATAATAATTACAAATCACATACTCTTTTAGCCTTATAAGATAAGGAGAAAAAGGATGTTAAGTCCTTGGAATAATTCAAACAGAATTAGGAAAATTGTTTATATTGCCAAGAATGAATTTGTGACTCTGAACACATTTATTATGTAAAATTCTTGGTACTTATGTACTATGCAACTTACAAGGGTACTTACAAATACATGCACTCAGGTCCAAGGCATAAAAATAACAGTTTCAAACTTATGACAATCAACTTCGATTAGACAATGAATTTAGCAAAAAGCTGTTAAAGTAAACCTTAATAGAAATAAACAACAACATTATCAGCTGTAGTAGTGTTTAATAAAATAAACATAAATTTGAATCATAGGCCTTTGTCTTGGATACTGAAAAAAACTTTTGGACAAGAGACTATTAGACTGGTTCTGTGACAACAGTAAAAATGTGCTATCAAAATGAATTTCTTCCTTGCTGTCCTAGTGCACTAAGTCCAAGTTTCAGACATGTATGTGTTACTGAGTTTGTAGATGGCTATTTTTGACACAGCTTTTCACTATTTGAAACTGTTAATTAATGATACACAACACTTACATAACAAATTTTTATTGCTTTCAAATACCTTTATATTGAGCAAACTCAGTTACATAAGCATCTTGGGTCTTTTTCTACCTTGTAATGAATTTGTTAGGAAAATGCTGGAGTTGGCTAAAATGAGCATTTTCTCCAATAGCATACTTATCTCTGTGCACATTTCTTGTATACCCACAGAATTCTGGAAATTACATGGTTATTAAGTTATTAAGAATATTTGGGAAAAGAGATCTAGACAATTTTCCCAGCTAGCTCACATTGCATTGTGTAACTGAATGTCTTTAAAACATTGCCTATTCCTCTGCTGATAATATTCTCATAATAATCTCTCTCAGGAGTAACTTCCTATTGGGTTTTTATATTACTTTACCTGAGTTTATGCAAATCTGATTGCTGGATTGGGTCTTTCCTTGTGTAGGTTTGATTTCACACATCTGGTCATACGTGTACTGAATTATATAAAAACTTTTCCTTGGAGAGTAATAAATGACCTTACTTCAGCCTGCTGGAGGAATAGAAATTTTCCTTCCTTCCTCCTACTTACAGCTGTGGCTTATTTGGAAGCTCAAAACTCACACGGATCTTATTTCACCTGTTTCAAACCTTTTCTACAATACCTGTCATTAATTTACCTTATTGCCTTTTTGACCCCATTCCATTTATTATAAGGTGCTGGCCTCAGTATGAACCTTGAAAGATTGCCATCCAGGAGCATTAAAGAGATTTAAATCCCTTAATGTTCAATGCTTTAAAAAACTATTTTATGATATGGCAATTAAAGGTGACATGCTGCAACTCTTTAATGTGAGTGTCTGCCTAGAGTAACAGGCTCCCACAGAGTACATTACAGGCATGGCTCAGTAGAAACTCAGCAGTATGTCTTATTTATCCTCTTGCCCTTTCCTCGTTCCATGAAAAATACAGCTTTCAAAAAAAAAAAGAAAACAATACAGATTACTGCTGGGTTGAAAGATACCATTTTTGTTGGAGGAGGGAAAGAGATACGTGTTTCAGAAAAAAAAAAAAAAAAAGCCCATGGCCATCCAAAGCGGGCAATTCCGACTGCAGGAAATGTAACTCCTGGGGATGGGGCTGTCTCTCACTTAATAGGCATTTTCCTGAGAAAGGGGTTGAAATCTATATACTCAGACAGTACTGCTAGAGATGTTGTGATTGGTCATAATGTTCAGATGTCATTTCTGACCTGTCTTTATAATCTATTTGAGCTGTTTGTAGCCATAGTCACTGCACACTCAGTCTGGGAAAGTGGATGGCAACCACAGCATTTGGGGGACAAGAGAAAAAGGAACAGTTTCGGCACACTTGCTAACTTGCTCTCTACACCTTTGAGAATTGCTTGATGTTTCTCCTCTACCATTAATCCTACAGCTCTGATTAAAATGGAGTAAAATTATGAAGGAAAAAGTATTCTGGGCAAAACTGCATGCCAAATCCACCTTTAGTAGAAAGAGATGCAATTTCTCAGAAGTCAGGAGAGCTGCACCCTCATACATTACAGGTATATTTGATGAGCTTGCATTCCCCTTCTGTTTAATCAAACAAATGGATTAAGAAGAAGCTTTACATGTAGGGAAAGGGAGAAGGCAGAAGTGGTTCCTGTTAATGCTCGCCAGGAAAATGCTAGCCCCTCTGAAGGTACTGTACAACCATGGTCCTTCTTGGCTTCTCTGCGGTCAACAAAAGTGGCACAAACCAGACAACATTGCAAATTTGAATATTCTCCATATATTTGCTCATATCCGTTGCCTGAGTTAAACTACAGCAGTTGTCTTTAAGACAACCTATATACAGCTAGGAGGTGAGCAGCTGATTAAGTAAACAGTCTGAAGGAGGCACAAATGAGTCTTCCTATTTCTAAAGTTCTTTCATATTCTGTCTGCTAACTTCTAAATATTAAAGATTTATCATAGTTATAAATTCCATCTCTTTTAGTCACTATCCATGAATACCATATCTATGTCAAAATGGCACAAAACAAGCAGTTCTTTCAGAGACTTTCTTTGTAGGCACAGCATATGCCTGGTTGTTGTTTTGGTTTGGTTTTTTCACTGAAGTGCATATTATGTATTCGTTTTATGTATCTCTTATCTTTGCCTTGCCTCATGCTGGAAGGCTCTTTAAGAAAACAATCTAAAAAACCCTTTATACATTATGAACCAACAGCTTACTGTGGATTGCAGGATATGTATATATCTTTGGTTCATCTCCTGCACTGGATAAAACAGGGGTATGGCTTTGTTCCCTTAATAAACAGAATACCCTTTCAGAAAGCACTTCATTGATTAGGAAAAGCTGTTCCTATTTTTTGAAATGTAAGAGGGCTAAATAATGTTATATTTTCTGTGCTGATAGCATCTCTGTTGTCTGGGGGAAAAGCTGATGATCAGCATGCCTATCTTGCACCTTATCTGTGGCTCCAGTGAAATGTTTGCAAGGCAAAAGCAGAAATCTTGAATTTTGCAGTTGGAGCAAACAGGAGAATCTGTCACAGATTGAGATAGAAGTGACAAATGTGAAGAAGAATAAAAAAGTCCAGATCACATCTAGCATTTTTCCTCAAGCCAGAGATTCCCTGTCAGACACGCTGCCTCAGACACTGATCTTATAGTATCACACAACTAAAGCAAAGACTGCATTTGGTTACTGCTGAAATGGGACACCTCGTGGGTAAAAATCAACACTGGTGTAGAAGCAAAGTCACCAGGTGTCACTCTTCTTTCCAAATCATCTGTGATCTGGGAAAAGTTCAAGAGAACAGACATGTCAGACGGGTAATTTGGTAATTTCGTTTGCAGCTCAGTAAGAAACCTGAACTCTCAGGGTAGAGGTCTGCATTTAAATATAATATTTAGTAAAACTTGTTTAAGTGGTGATCTTTCCAGTTTCTTATTTCTGCAGCAGTTTGTAACTCCCCCAGTTACATCACTGCAATTGTTAGTGGTGCTTGTATAAATTACATCAAGGAGTGGTGCACAAATGAGTATGAGAGGGCAAGTCAGGTACAGCTTAAAGAGATTTTGCAAACAGAGCTATTTTGCCCTCAGGGACTTGACACTTACAAGTATGATTTTTATCATGTTTTGCAAGAAGTAGCAAGATCTAATCAGGATAGAATTGGTTGTAGTGTACCTTCTTTCCTTCTCTGTAGAGAATACACTGAAGACTACAACATTTCACAGGAAGGTGAGATTCCACTTCCAAATATTTAATTAATTTCTGAAATTTAGATATCTCTAAGTAAGTGCACGTGTTGGAGCAAGGGACTTGACTCACTTCTTCACACCTCATGCCAGTTGAGGTGCCCTAGTTTATCCCTCCTTGCCTCCTACTGCTGGTCCAAATGAGTCTGGGGGTCCTTCCGTCATGCTCAGCAGCCCTGTCATCCACCTTTGATACATTACAGCACACTTCTATGGACTTTTAAGGCAAAGCTGTTGGATAAGGTGATTGGAGCACTTGTCTGGTATACAGGTTGCTAGGTTCAATTTTTTCTTGAATCTTTGGAAAGGAAAAATAAAATTCAGCCCAATTAGCTCAAGAACTGAGAAAGGGACATCTCACTGCTTCCCAACCCCAGGCAGATCCTGCTGATGAGCTGCTCAGCATGGAGTCGCTTCATGCTAACCAGTGAGAAAACGTCATCCAAAGCAAAGCTGTGAAGCCTTTTGATCAAGGACTTTGCCTGGAAGAAATTTAAATGTGGCTACAATTCTTTGTCTCAAAATTCTTTCAGCAATTTATTCATTAATTGTTTATAGTAAAAATAAACACACAAGCACACAACTGATGTGCTCTAAAAAGTGTTGTGTGTTATTTATGTGCACGTTCTTTTTCTCATTGTTTGGACTGGTAAATTTCTGATTTATTCATGCGAAGTAAAAAAAAAATACAGGAGCAAAAGAGGGTGAGTGAGGTGTGTGTACATAATTTTACATCCTGTCCCTGCCATTCTCAAAACCTTATGCTCTTTCAACAGAAAGATAGTGACAGTGATTTGGATGTAAATGTTCTAAGGCTAAGGAGGAAGCTCAACCAAGTCCCTAATATCTGAGAAATTGCTCCATTGATAGAGCTCCAGTAAGAACAAGAAATCATGACCATTGTCTTCAGGGTTCATATTTCAAACATCTTGATATTGCCATGGATTCTGGTTTTAACCAAGACGAGAAAAGAACATCTATTCCTGATAGAATGTAAGTGCAATGAGTTGAATGAAATCTCATGGGTTTTCTGTAAGGGAATTATACTCTGCAAGATTTTTGCAAATGACTGTTTAAAATATGTTGAGCTGTCGTTTTTCTCAAGTCTACTTAGTTTTATAGTAATTAATCTATTCTAAGTCCCCGATTGTGTAAGATTCTGGCCAAGGATTTTATTAAAATGCTGTACAACTCTGCACTGAAGACAAATGCATTTAATGGAAAACAGCTGAGAAACTTCTAAACTTTATATATGGTCAATATGAAGCCAAAGAGTCATTTTAGCATCCAATTTTCCAAATGTTACTATTTACACAATTAATCCCTAGGCTACTGTTACTAGAATGCTGACCATAATAATTACAGAGCTGTACTTCAGTTGAGTCATCTGGATGTACCAATTCATCTGTTGGAAGGACCTCTTACATCAGAGGAGAGTTGCATCCTACCTTTAAGAAAAGAAGATATATTAATATTATTATTTTAATCAGGCTAACAGTGGTTAAAAAACTCCTTTCAAGGTTTCCTTGGACAGATCTGTGGATGGCTGATATATTTGAAAACTAAAATTTATGAGAACATAAGTGTTCTACACGTACAAAGCTAACTAGCTATTATTAGAACAGAATATCAAGTACTTTCTCTTGTTCTCAAGTTGGAACAAACCAAAGCTAGACTTCCATGTTTCAGTGCAAATTGTAATGTCATAACCTTGAGAAATATGCAAAGACTAGGCATATCAATCAACAGAATTATATTCTTCTATTAATATAGCTCTCTCTCCTCCTTGACGATAGCAGAAAAGGGACAGTTTGGATTAGTGTTTAATCAGTAGATTCTCTGACTTGGTCTTGAAATGTCAGCTCTTAATCTCCCTTACCTTGAAAAATAAAGATGCTGGGATTTGATGTAATAGCTTTGTCTGAGAGGTATAGTCCTTCTGTCAATATCAGCCTCACAAAGAGGCTTGCTCATAACCCAAGGTGCCGTGCATTTCTACCACCCAGACAGCAAGTTCCATTTCATGTGACTCAACAGCAAATTCAGAAGTTTTCTCTGTGCATTTTCAGCTTTAAACATAAGAGTTTGCAGCCACTTAATTTAAATTTAGGTTTAAAAAAAAAAGGTAGCAATAAAAGACTAGTTGTGACAGTGGGTATATTTAGGAAAATTGTGTGAAGGAGTTATTAATATTGTCTGTGCTAAAAGTTGTTAAAACATAAAGGTGAATTAAACACCATATTTTTAAGATTCTATTGAAAAGGTATCCAAGCATTTTCCTCTCTGTCACAATTAATCTTAACGTAGAAGTGAGTAGTTAAGTACTTGATTTCATGAGAAGGAGGTCACATAAGGATGGAGAGATCTGCCAATCTCTGACAACTTTTCTGTGACCTTGGTGCTGAAAGTGAGGAAGACAGATGAAAAGTGAGTAGGTTGGTATAATAAGTGATTATTCTTCACATTAGCAAAGAAAGTAGTGGTTTTGTGCATTTTGAACCCAAATGCTAGTGCCTCTGGCTGCTTTATAACTTGCTCATATCACAGTAATTCCTAAACTAATTTCTTATAGAATCATAGTATTGTCTAGGTTGGAAGGGACCTTTAGGATGATCGAGTCCAACCATCAACCTAACACTGACAAAAGCCATCACTAAACCATATGGCTAAGCACTAAGTCTATCCGTCTTTTAAATACCTCCAGGGAGGGTGTCTCAACCACCTCTCTGGGAAGACCATTCCAATGCTTAATAATCCTTTCAGTGTAAAAAAAATTTCCTAATATCCAATCTGAACTTCCCCTGGTGCAAGTTAAGGCCATTTCCTCTTGTCCTATCACCTGTGACCTGGGAGAAGAAACCAGTCCCCGCCTCTCTACAAACTCCTTTCAGGTAGTTATAGAGAGTGATAAGATTCATCTTCAGTCTTAACTGGTTGTTTGGTCACAGTCATGTTTTCAGACTGGAAAAATGGTAGCAAACAAAGATCACTGATTATTCATCTGATAGCTTGGGTCAGAGCTGATGTTGTAGTGTCTATGTCGTTCTAAGAAGGACTAACAAACCAATCCTGTTTTCCATGAGTTCAAGCCAAACTTAACCTTTGTCCCCAACTGTACTAGCTAAAATTATCTAAAGATTTTTTAAGAGTGAAAGAGTAAAAAGTTAAAAGAGTGAGTGCCCTATCCAAAGTCAAGTGATTGATGTCAAGGAAAGATCTGTGCGCCTAGCATAGCTGGGGTCCCTCAAATATACATCCATGCTGGCAGACTGCTAGGGTGTCCTGGTGTTTCCTTCCATCCTCTGCATTTTACTTTTCTTCCAGGGAGTAAAGGATTAAGGGTGGAGATAAGATGCAAAGTATTTTGTCCAATTATACCTTCAAATCTCTTAGCATGAATCTATCCCTAATGATTTTGGAAGACTTTGTGGATGTCTGTAGATCAGTATCACGGGCCAAGTTCAAAGAAACAACACAAAATTAGTGTATGCAATGCAAATGAGATTATTTTGAATGATACTTAATAGCAAACAATATTACCTGCATCTTAGTTTCTATGGTATTACAAAAATGTTTTTCAATGTTGAGTCTTAATGTTTTTCTCATTCCCTTTACACTCTGGTAGACAGTTTTAGAATTATTTCTTATCAGAGCGCTTTATATTTTAATTCACATACTGATAGCAAAAATAGCTTCAGATTCTACACCTAAAAACCTCACACCTAGTTAGTCTGGAGATCATTAAACCTAGATTAAAATGTGAAATAGTTAAAAATCACATCTACTACTTATATTGAGCACATACTAGGTAGAGTGCACACAACTTATTTTGTATTCGTTTATGTTTTTATGTTTACTCAGGGTAACAGAGATGATAACCTCACTTTCTGCAGAACATTTCTGTATTCAAATTCTTCAGAGTAAACATTATTTCCTTTCGCCTTCCTCTTTCTATTAAGCCTCATGTAAGTTGCAGGTATCAATATCATGCTAGTGAAGGAAGAACATGAAGACTCACCCACAGGTAGAACCTACTGCATTCAGCAGAGCCTAAGGTGACTTCAGACAGAGCATGAAGGAAAATGGAGGGTAGGGCACAGTAGAAACACACAGTCCTACTGCAGGGCTGTTACTGGGAGCAGGAGGTGCCTGAAGACTGGAGTTAATAGATGAAGAAGTTAAAACTAGACAGCTCAGTAAGAACCATGCTGAATACCCCATCACGAGAACGTAGTTTCACCACATCTCTCTTCTGAGCATTGCAGGGACTTTCTGACATGCTGTCTGGTGGTGGAATGCACTGGCCAGTGACTGGAGGGGGTGGACCATTGCCTTTTGTTCACTGGAAGGGTTTGACTGGGGAGACTCATGCAACTGAATGAATTAGCAAGTAATTTTTGCCTCCTGTAATTTCAATTAATGTGTAGATGTGGTTTGTGAACTCCTAGAGCTAGGTCTCATGGCACTCAAGAGAAGTAGCATTACCTTTAAATTCAGGCTAGAATTGCTAATGTAGTGATTCAGTTATGAAGTATGGAGTCGACTTCTTAAAGTAAACTCCAGATTGAATTAATGTAGCCTTTCATACAAAACAAAGATGCTTAATTGCTTACAAGATAGCAGCCTTGAAAAATAAAGCTCTCTCATGTTAGATCCTTGTATCATATTAAGGAGAGAAATTATATGATTAGTAATGCTGTGATATTGTAACATTCATTATTTTTTTCCTGGCAAGGTACCAAAAAGAGGAATTTTAGATATTTTTAGATGGAAAATCATAGAATCGCAGAATTGTTGAGGCTGGAAGGGCACTTTTGGAGATTGTCTTGTTCAACCCTTTGCTCAAGCAGGGTCAGCTGTGGCAAGTTGCTCAGGACTGCATCCAGTCAGCTTTTGAATATCTCCAGAGATGGAAACTTTATCACTTCTGGGAAGCCTATTCCACTGTTCGACCACAAGACACTAACAGGCACTGAGGAAGACCTCTGTTTCACCATACATTTCCCTCAAGGCTATAATATAGTTTTGGTTTTACTGAAATAAAGCTTAATCATAACTTCCCTAAAATCAGAAATCTCTGTCGCTACAATGCTGTTATGTTATGGTGACAAGGATGTTAACTATATGTTTTCCATATATATTTATAGCTGACCCAATGTTATGAATCCTAGTTACTTTTATATTTACTTTTAATTTTTTTTTAACACAGGCATATTTGTGAGGTGTGAGGATAAAAAATAAATTTTACCTAGTAGATTGGAAAGACCATTTTCACTGTATAGATGACAGAATGCTCCCCTTGCAAGATTTGTAGGGTGGAGTGATACCTTTTTCTGGACTGACTAGAAAAAATATAGAGAAGGCATACAAGGCCTGTGTCAAGGTATTCAAGACCTGAAATGGAAGATGGGTGGTGGAATAGTTAGTATTGACCTTCAAAGGCAAATACAGGTTGTGAACAATTGCTCTGATTGTAACTGCACGTTGTCAACCAGTTAAGGAAGAGTTAGACAGAACAGCAAGGAGTAAGTAATGAAGTTGTTAGAGTTCAGATCACATAGACTGACCCAGTAATTTCCGTATATCACGTGTGGGATGCTTCTGCCAAGTGAGAAAGTGTCATTGATTTTTCCCATACAGAGTAAAGGCAGAAATGAGAAGCATCATAAATCTCTACAAAGCTCTGTAAGCGACCTCTGTTTGTTATCTTTTTATCCACTCTCCATCAAGGCATGTGGGGCAAGAATCCTCAAAAGAGAAAAAAAAGTGGGGAAAGAAGGACAGCACTGGGAAAAGCTGAAAGGGAGTTGGGTAGTTTGCCTACAAGAGTTGGACATGGTGCCCAACATACCTGCAAACGATTTGCAAGTGCTAAACTAGTGAATAGTGGACTTTGTGGTGGATGCTGACAGCAACTTTCTCTTTGTGCCATTCTCTCTCCTCCATGGTGTCTCTGTATGAGCAGTGAGAGGGAGTGAGAAATGCCACTTGCCTTCTCAGTGGAGATCATACTGACCCTCAGTCTCCAGGGAGAAAAAGCTGGGGAATATTTGCTGCCTGTTGATAGTCAGCTTGGGTATGCAATGCTGTGGGCAAAGAGTGAAGTGATGGGGCTGAGGAGACAGCTGGCCTTTGGAGAGTGTGGCCTTGTAGTTGTTTCTGGAAGGAGCTTCCCCAACTATGGTAGTGATTGCTCTACAGCCACTTCATGACTCGGATCTCTGGGATAAAACATATTGCAAGGGGAGGAGAAGCTTGCACATTTTCTTTGATGATTGCTAAGAGGGTGAAAAGTGAGAGAGAAGTATCCAGTCTAATCTAGGGTATGTAGACTGGCCCTGAAAAGATCATCTACAGGTTAACAGTGGAGAAGATTTCAGTGCATTACTTCTCTGTCCCGTCCAACTCCAACAATTCCATGATTCCTGTGCTGTGTATCGTTTGAATATGTTTATCCTCCATCAGCATGTTCTCTGTCTTTATAACGCTTTTCTCCCTCATAGCTGTGTAGGATTGGAGTTGGGACATGTCATGCTGCATGTTGCAAGGAGTTAGGTTTCCATGTGGATCCCTCATTGCTGGTGTGGTCTCACCCTATAACTGTTCTCAGATGCAGAATATTTCCTGAATCTCCTTGTTCAGGGAAAGAGAGCAACTTTTCCCACCGCAAGTGGGTTTGCTTACTCTTCCCCAGAGGTTTCCCCTCTGGATTGCTGATCTTTGTTTATTTGCACTGACCTTATGGTGGTGAAAGCTCTGGGGAACATTTCTTCAGCTATGTTTTTCTTCAAATAATCTGATGTTATCTTCTCATACAAGAAAGTGAAGATTATGGTTCCTGTTTGGGTTCCTCATAAATGAATTTGGACACTCATTTAAATGTCACTGCAATTTATATTACACATATCTGTGCTTAAAGATCAAAGACGATCCCTTCATGCAGCCAGTTGGTCTTATGGGGAGAAGGTAGCAGTGTCATGCAGGGGAGAAAGGATAAGAAAGGACAGAAATAATTTCAGTGCTTAGGACAGGAACCTTAGGGTTAGACATTTGAAGGTGGAGCAGATGTTTTTATTAAGGTGGGATGAAAAAGGGCAAAAAGAGAATGCTGGCAGGTACACAGAATGAGCACAGTAATACTTGTGATAGCAACTGGGAGACAATGGACAGCTGAAAAGAGAGTACTGAGAAAATAAAGCACACATAACTATGAAAAAGGAGAGATACGTTTACCCAGCCCCAAAATTCTATGCTATAGGTTATTAATTCTTTCTGTAAATATGGTGCTGTCACGATGTCAGGATGCAGTGGTCTCTTATATCCTTTAATGTCAGTCTCAGACAACCAGGCAGTAAAAGCCCAAGGCATGCAAACATTGAAGCACCTGTGGGACAGAAGGTCATCCTGTCCCATTTTCACACCTTTCTTCACAAGGGAGACCCCGAGCAATTGGGAAAATTGAGCCAAGCAGGTGGGAAAATAGTGACAAGCAGGGTATGCAATAGCAAAAATTCCACACTGGCTACATGAGGACATCAGATGCAGTCTCTACTCTTGCCTGAGTGTGGTGCAGAGAGAATGACATTTTCCAAGTGCTGGCAGAAGCTCTCAAGGACAGAGACACAAGTTCCTTAGACATCTTTCACACTTAAATCAGAGGAAAGTATCTTGAGCAACCTCTCTATGCAGATGCTGTGTAGCTCTCTCCCAAACCCAAGTCTGAGAACATTCTGATATACACAAGGATATCAGAAGCAAGCCTCAAGACGCTGGCAAGCAGGTAGTAATGACTGCACCTCAGGAGACACTTCCTAGAGGCTCTGGGCATCCACCATGACACCACCTCAGCTCAGCAGCTCCTTTTCTTGCTATAAAAGAACACAAAAAATTTGGCACATCAGCACATCAACTGATGTTTCTCTGCTGCTAATAATGATGAAGCTGAATGACCAGATGAAACAGCTTAAAATATGAGGGATTAGAGAGCCCATAGTAAATATTCCCCAAAATAAGACTATTTTAAGGATGTTATAAGGGGTTTTACTCATATAAGTATTCTCATGTATTAAAATGGGATTGCTCATGTGAATACAATGCAATATTTGATGTATTTTTTTTCCTTTTATAAGGTTTCAATGTGACTATTGTTGTATCTTCATACAAAGATAAAGAGATTTTTACAGTAGCAGTCCATATTGTTACCTCTTTCTAATGAGGTTTTATAAATAATGCTTTACATAGATAATGTTTTTGAGATTTTTTTTACCTTTTACTTCATCATTATTAATTTTTGCATTAGATTCAAACTGATGAGAAGGTTTTATTGCAGTTCCTTTTATTGACTATATTGGAATGAGTTGCAAACATCTCTCATGCATGATTTCTTATGTCAATAAATGCTCATTCCTTTTGATCACTTTTTATGACTGCTTATTTTCTCAAATCCAGTGTATTTTCTTTATTGCTTTTATCTTTTTTCTTTTGTAGGTGTTACTGACCTTAATCAAAATTCTATTTTCATAATCAGGTAATATAACTGCAAGCTTTAAGCTTCTTCTCAGCCTTATTCTTTCTCACATAGGATGGATGAGCTTTATTTAAGCTATAGCCACAAGTATGTCCGTTCAGGTGCATGCACCGGAGTTAATGGGGAGTCTTGTTGTGGCTAAGGGAACTGAGATATAAGGGAATGAGGGAACCTGAAGAGAAGAACGGCAGTAAGAGAGTTTCAAACTTTTTTCAAAGGACAATGATTGTGATCTGTTCGCTCTCTTCTGTTTAAGAGTCATCTGTAAGTGTACTTTGCCACAGTGCTTGCTCAAGCTCTGAGTTACCTTTGAATTAATTTCTATGACTCTCAGCCTTATTACTAATGTGTACTGTGTCACTGATAATCCAAATAATTTGTGTTATATCTGCTTCTTGGGTCAAAGGCTCATTAAATTCACAAAGGGTTTTCAAGATGGAAGTGTATATTTCCAGTGTGCCTATTAGTATAAGCCTCTGCTTGCAAATTCATGTTCAGAGAATTTAATTAGCCCTGTCTTCAAAAACTTTTACTCACAATTTGTCATGCAACACACTTTCAAAAGCCTATAAAAAAGAAAGTGAACAAATTATTGAATAAATATTGACAGATATTGTTCTGCATTATTTGCCCATGTGTAAAGTGTTTACAGAAGTATGATACACAGTATTTTATGTAAAAATAATGCAAACATTGCATAATAAAGACTCCAAATTGCACAGCACAATACGAATATTGTATCTGACTCAGCTGAATTCCAGTGTTTAAGTCATTACAATTAAGTAATTGATGGCTTTTGGGAAATTAATTGATGGTCTTAGACTTGCTCCTGCTGGACAGTTATCTTCACCATACAAATGAAATCATTATCCTATTGCTTTACAGGCTCAGGAGGGAGATAATGAGCAGTATACATAAAGTAGCTGAACTACACCTTGTCTTTAAAACAAGGGGACAGCTAATTATCAGGATGTTGTGGTGGTAACTTTTATTCCTAATGCCCTTGCATGACTTATCCAGGGTGAAAAATAGAACTACTAAGGTCTCTAAAGCTTCCTCATAAGTGAAATTACAAACACAAAAGCTGCAGGCAGGTACCTGTAATTCCAACATGAAGGTGTCAGTTTTACTGTCAGGATTTTATACAAAGTATTTTCTAAAAGCTTTACTAATATTTGGAAAATGAGCCCCTACTTAAAAGCATCCTAAACCTTGAAGAACAATGAGATGGTTAAACAAAAACAAAATAACAATGTACAAGAATGCAGCATTAATTAAATAACTTATCTGGGAGGAAAGACATATTAAGACATTTTTCATCAGCTCAGAACTGTTTAAGAAAAATGTTCAGCTATTTCCAGTACCTAAAGACAAAGATATATATTATACAACTGAAAGGTCAGGAGATGTCTTAAGATAATATCTACTCCATCAGCAACTTGGAAAGCAACAAAGAATAGCAACAGATGTAGAATATCCCTCTCACTTCCCTACAGAATAAAACTAAGAAACAGGAAGTTGCATGATCGACTGCTCTCCTTGGTTCCTCTTAAGAAAATAAAATACACAAAACATTAAGAATAAAGTCCTGCTTTATTGTTTAATACATTCTCAAAACCATGCTGTTGCTGCTAAGAATCATATAGAGTAAAAGTAATATGGCAATAAACAGCCCTTATGGGCTTCAACACAATTTCATCCTTGAGAAGTCTCCTTCAGGGAGACCCCAAGCAGACATTCATGAAAAGAATAGGAGTGCTGGAGGTGGATTATCACATCTGTTGCAGAGTTTATACCCTGTATAACACTACTGGCAAAGAAGCACAAAGAGGGAAATTGCGCAAATGTGGAAGCTTCATGTGGGATTTGGGGGAAAAGGGAATTCAGGTGTTACCTCAGGCATTCTGTGGATGTATATTGGCTGTCAGTCATGTATTCCTGCAGAGCAGGAGTTTCAAGCTCTGAGATTTGCCTATGCAAGTAAAGCCTGGCCTGATGCTGCAGTGGTGAAATGAGGCCCCTGTAATCCTCATCTCCGCTTTCACCAGACCACCACTAGATTAATTCTGATGTCTTTTGTTGACAGGTTTACAAATTACCTCATTAGTTCCTGTGAGTCTGCATTCTTCTACTCGGTGTGTGAGAACAAATAAGCAAAGACAAAAATCTCAGCCAGATGGAATTCCCACACTAAATATTTGTCAGGCAACACAATGGTTGGTATAAGGAATGTGTGGAACAGCAACAAAAAAATTCTAGGTTAAAATAATTATGTTTGATTTATGACAGCCACAGAAAGGAGTATCTGTTTCCATTAGTTACTGGAACAATATATTGATCAGTCTTGTTATCACACTTTCCTGGAGCCCATAAACTCAATCTTTACCTGTGAGCACTTTATGCATATTATGCTACTACTAAGTTGTCATTTAAATTTTGTCTTCTTTTTTGTAATTGTCTTACAGAGTTATCTTTGTGCTAAGGAAGTCCAGTTTTACTGTTGTAAACAATATATATTATAGAAATGTATATTAAAATGTACACAATAGCTAAAACTCTGCATGTGTTTCCAAGGTGAGGAAAAATGAGCCTTTTCCTACATATATACTGAGTACCTACTAATCTTTTCCCTTTTAGATGAGCAAACCTGTTCTTGGGAAAGTGATGTTGCACATCCGTTTTTAAAGCTAGAAACTCAGCAAGGCTTCACAAAGTCTTATAACCCACACTTGTGGGAAATAGTTTTCAGTTATATGTTTTATAAAGATCATCTCCTTATTGCCCATGGCGTACCAAGTTTATAGCTTAGCTTAAAGTGCAGTATCTTCTGCAAAACAACGTGCACAAATCTGTATTAATTTTTTGTTTGATTTTCTCTGTTCTGCCTAACAAGAATGCTTTAAGTCCATAGTTAAGTGCCTGAAGGATTTGTTTTCATTAACATGGTCAGCAGTTCCCATGTACATCTGTGAGGTATTTTGACACTTTCGAAATACAAAGACCAATTTTTAGACCCTAAACATGACTTTTTTTTGAGGGTGACAGACTAGGACTCTAAGTCTGAATGTTATAATGGGTGAAATAGGATGTCTGGATTAAAATAATTACTTTGTAAGCATCTTAGAAAGTAGGTGGAAGGCAGAATTTGAGAAGGACACCATTAACACTGCATGCATTATATAGGAATGACAGAGTAGATATTTCCACTGGGAAAGAAGCTGAATAAATTACAGAAAACATCAGAAAATATAAATAGAATAAGACGATGAATCAAGTTGTGAGATTCCTGTGAATGGAAATTCCACACCTAAGTAGGCAGAGTAGAACATGACAGGCATGTGAACGATAGCCCATATAACGTGGGGTGCCAGTGACTGTGAGGAGCCAGTGACCATGGAATGCTGTCTACCACAGAGTCATCTGGATGGGAAGGGTCTTTGGAAGTATGCAAACACCATTAGATATACTGCTTAGAGCACATTGTCCTGCCTGTAGAAAAACAGATCCTGATTTAGTCTCAGACAATGCGCAGGGACTGGTTTAAAGCATAATTATCAGTCACCTATAACAGTGTAGTCAGATTCAATATCCTGGTAAATTAAGAAAATTCCAGATTGGCATGATAGTAAAGCTACTCAGAAGTGAACAAATGATTAACTAAAAAGTGGCTAAAAGCATAAAAATATTGCAGACAGCATGGAGACTGAAGGCTCAGACTAATTTCTTGTGTCAGAGTTAATGTGCATTGCAAATCAATGTTTTAGGTTCAGAGTAAGTGTATCATAAATCAGAAAGGACTTGAAGTGGATCTTCAAAAAGAAAAAAACACCATTCTAAAAGAAGCAGGATCTTGAAAGTAACAAGACATCCTTAGAAGTCTGCTCAAATTAGGAAAGTAGAAGTAGACATAAACTCATGGAAGTTAAAAGTTAATTCATAGCAAGGCAAGCCAAAAAAGATTTTGATGAGGAAATTGCTAAAAACATTTATGCTAGCCATGAAAAGAAGACTTTAAAAAGCACATTGAAAGCAGGAAGCCTGCCAGAGAGTCCACAGAGCTGATAACTGGAGTAAGCATAGAAAGATTACTGAAGGACAGTACTAGACAAATATGAAGGGACAAAAATGGTACTAATTTGTTTAAAATACGTCTAAGGACATTCGAGAGAACTACACATTAGAAGGAAGATATCTGTCAGATTGGTAAAAATAATAGCAAAGAGTAAAAATGAATGGACACACAAATAAATATTAATGTAATATGAGAAGTATATTAAAATTTTGTAGAAGAAAGTAATGCCTTACAAAATCTTTAATTTTGAAAGGTGCAAGAGGTGCAACAAAGAAGAGTTTATCTAGTGTACATGAATTTTGAAAAAGCTTTAGCAAGGTCTGCTCTTAAGGAAATGAAACAGAGAATGAAAAAGGAAGGTGCTCTCCTGAATTCGAAACTGCTTAAACACCAGAAATCAACACAACTAAATAAATATGTAGTGTTCAGAGCAGAAAGAAAGGCTGAGGATGAGGTCCCACTCTCATCTAAATCACTCAATGTTTTTACAAGTGATCAGAAAAACAGTATGAATGAAGAGGTGACAAAATCTGATGACGGTATAAAATTATTCAACATAATCAAAATTACTGTTGCCTATGAAGACCTGCTGAAGGATCTTACAATACTGATATTTGCAAAGATATAATGGCGGATGATAAGACTGTGCAAAGAGGTTGATAAGAAGTTATTCCTATTAGTGGTTTCTTCCTGGTACTTTTTTACCTAGTTAAATTATCTTTGTCTAAAATGAAAGACAAATCAGACTGAAGACATATGAGGCTCTTTGTGGATGAAAACTGGCAGAACGTTACTAATCTTTTCTGTGATCCCTGCCTGCGTTGTGTTAACACTTTCACTCAGTGGAGCTTGTGGAAATCAACCAAGGAAAGGATATTTCCATGCTTTCCAACATCAGCAATTACAGTCCCAATCAATTTGTTTTGATGTAAAAAAAGTCCCCAAATAATTATGGTAAATAACAAAAATCGAAGACTTAATTTTGTCTATTGGCAAATTATTTAAAGAGTAAGAGGAAGGTTATTCATCACTTAATATTTGGCAAACGTTTGAGGATTAACACAGTAGGAACAAATTTGTGAATTATTGCCTCCTTATTTATTATGTAATAAATTTCATTCATATGCATCTTCAACAGAGATTGAATTTTAAATGTCAAATGGATCCACCAAGAGCATAAGGAACTGGAATAGTAATTCAAAATACTTTTAGAATGTATTAATGCAAAAAATATATGAATGCAGTAAAAAACATCATTAAAGTGTTTCTATGATGATGATTCTCTTGGGGGATCTGTTCGCAAAGCAGATGGAGGGATCCTGCATTTGATCTTTATCTGGATTGGATTTCACTGTTTTCTTTATTTTCTTGAAAGCATTAGTTTGCAAGCTCTTATTTGTGATTTTTCTCTTTTTTCTTTTTTTTTTTTTAACAAGGCAGTAAGAACTTCCTTGCCTTTCTCAAAACTCACTGGACCTGAACTGTAATACCTGTAGGTTGGAGTGCCAGTCAGACCCCTTGGGTCAGCATAAATGCTACTTTACTAATCATAAATCTTAGCACCTTTAAGCAGGAAAGTGTCTGTTGGAGAGACAGGGACTGTTACTAAGAGTTCAGCTGTCAAAACCTCACTCGTACAAAACCTTTGCCATCACTGGTATCCTGAAAATGCTTTTGCTTTGCAGATAAGAGAAACATACTGAAATGTAGACTTGACTGTCATGGATAATTAATAGGAAAAAATATACATTTCATATTATAATGTATAAACAAACATGTATCATTTTCTCAAACAGCAACAAAACTGGTTTAGCACATCCACACCAGCATTTTGACTAGGAAAGTTTAATAATATTATGGTATCAGAAAGACATAAACCATATTTACGGTAGCAGAGATCCTCAGTCAAAATAAAGGGAAACAGAAATTTTTTGTTCAAACTTTAAGAACCAGTAGTATGGTTACTAGATCTCCTCCTATATGAAGGGAAAGCCATCTCTATGAAGAGGCTGGTAAGCTTCAAATGCTTTTAAGCAGGTGCTGACATAGAGCTGCTCACACATTCAGCAAAAACCATGGCCTTGGTATGTTCTGCCCTCATCATGTATCTATACCTGTGTTGCAGAGTGGAGGACTGCACTGGAGAACTCAGAACAGCTTTGAACCTGGAATGTAGAAAGTCAAAGAACCACTCTTCTCCAGAAGTCAATAAATCAAGATTCATTATATTCCTTTGTCTCTGTCTGAATGGCACTTCTTTTGTTTATACTCAAAGCTGTGCTGACTCTTGGAGACACCATTTATGAAGGGTATGATGACTTTGGAGAGACAGATTTGCAATGTTTCACCCTCCTGGATGGAAAATATTGGTGCCTGCTTCTTTCATTAATGGACATAATTGATTACATCTCCGTCACAGGAATGGAAACCTGAAGTGGTATTAAGCTTTCAATTGTAATAAAATTACGTTTCAGAAAATGTTGGTGTCACCAGTGGTATGGGTTCATAATTTATTGTCTTTTCCAATACAAGATGTATGAGGTATCAGATTGGGTGCCAGGATAGAAACCAAACAGAAATAATAAGGTGCAAGAGCTATGAATTCTGAAATACAACATGATTTTCCAGGTCAGAAGGCAGAATTCTTCAGAAAGAAGGAAATTATTTTGTCGGACATTTTCCCTTTAAAACCCTAATTACGCCAGTTATTCAACCCAGCCTTCAGACAGAGATGTGAAAACCTTAGTAAAACAGAGGCCACTGGAATGGTAAATTTTACTTCATGAAATAAAAGATCTATGGGTTTTTTGGTTTTTTGGTGGTTTTTTTTTTTTTTTTTTTTTTTTTTTCCCCCCTTCTANTTTTTTTTTTTTTTTTTTTTTCCCCCCCTTGAAAGTGAGATATCTGTAGCCATTTTCTGTATTTAGAAGAATGTTGGTTTGGGGGTTTTTGGTAACCTGGTCTAGTGGAAGGTGTCCCTGTTCATGGCAAAGGGAATTGAAGCAGATGATCACTGAATCACAGAATCATAGAATGGTATGGGTTGGAAGGGACCTTAAAGATCATTGAGTTCCCACCCCAATGCCATGGGCAGGGACACACACCCAGCTTGCTCCAAACCCCATCCAACCTGGTCTTGAATGCTTCCAGGGAAAGGGCATCCACAACTTCCCTGGGCAAACTGTTCCAGTACCCCACCACCCTCACAGGAAAGAAGTTCTTCTTACTATCTAGCCTAAATGTCCCCTATTTCAGTTTAAAAACATTATCCCTCATCTTATAACTTCCTTCCCTGAGAAAGAGTCCCTCCCTACCTTTCCTGTAGGCCCTCTTTAGGTAGTGGAAGGCTGCTATAAGGTCTCCCCAGTGCCTTTTGTTGTGCAGGCTAAACAACCCCAGCTCTCTCAGCCTGTCTTCATAGGAGAGGTGCTCCAGCCCTCTCATCATCTTCATGGCCTTCCACTGGACCCGTTCCAACAGGTCCGTGACCTTCCTGTGCTGAGTACTCCAGAGCTGGACACAGTACTCCAAGTGGGATCTCACCAGATTGGAGCAGAGGGGTAGAATCACCTCCCTTAACCTGCTGGCCATGCTTTTTTTGATGCAGCCCAGGAGGCAGTTAGCTTTCTGCACTTCAAGCGCATATTTTTGCTGTTTTCTCTATTTCCTCATAGAAAGTGTGACCTCCTATCCTCCTGTTTTCTTGTGTTCTCTTAAGGGGTGAGCTCTACAAGCACCTGTGTAGACTCAGTTTGGTTCCATGGGGAATCTGAAAGCTTTTGCATTTTATAAAGTCTAGTCTTTGATACCTGGAAGAATTTCTAAGTATCCCAAACATCCCTGAAAGGAAAAGAAGCAATCACAATTTATCTGCTGTCAGAATGTCAAAGAAAAAGGGAGAGACTTAGTGCCTACATTTTCCTACCTCTGACTCCCTAATCTGTTGAAAAGGTTAGTGATATAACCTGAAGCATCACCTCAAAAAGAAGGCGTAGTTGGAGATTAAAATCAGGATATTGTTATGGTGAATCTGACAACAGAAAGAAATAAAAAAAAAAGACACTTTCGGAAAACAATTTTGTAGATTATTTGGTAAAAAATTGCTATTTCAGAATCTCCCACCAAAAAACCCATAACCCTCCAGAAGATGTTGAAACTAGGAACATATGAATTTTGAGATTAACATTTCCAGCTGAGTGAACACCTGAGGAGAAAAAATTTAAAAGTTATTGCCTGAAAGATTTTCAGTTATTTGTGCAGATTAAAAAAGGAATTGAGATCCTGTGTAAGGCTATGGTCTCCACTGCTCAGAGAACCTTTTTGTAATGAGACTTCTGAATGCTGTCTTTGCAATGCTGAGGAAATTATCTTTAGTGTGAAAGCAGGACATTCAGGATCTTTCTCAACTGGTGAATAAAGCTGAATTAGGTAATCAACTGGGAGGAAGAAATACCTTAGTGTGGGGGCCCAATTTTCTTCTGACTTATGAGCTTGAGAAAGATTTTATTTTTCCTTAAGCAGGATGTAAAAATGTTGTGAAAGAGGTTATTTCATGCTGCAGCTGAAATGACCTTGTAAATTGTGCTATATCATGCCACCTCTTCAAAGAGATACACCAATATTTTTGTGTGTGGCAAGTATTAGGACAGGTTGCAATCAAGACCTGATGTTCTTACATTGGTACTTCTGAATTTGCCTAACACATGTCTAGGTGACTAGTGAGATCACCACTGTCACATGAAAAAGAGATCATTAAGCATGATTTAGATTTATGCAGGGTTTATTCTTGCACCTCTGGTCACACTGTGTGATACTTGGGTAGGCACGTGTTTTACTGAAGCCCCTGTTACTTGTAAGAAATGTAAAATCCCTTTTCTCAATTGCATGAAGAGCTTGTGGGACATAGAATTATTCAGGAGGAGTAAGTGCGGAAGAGTCATTCCCTTGTTTTGAGGACACAGTGTCCTTTTTTTTTTTTTCTTTTTTTTTTTTTTTTTTTTTTTTCTTTTTTTTTTTTCTTTTTCTTTTTCTTTTGGAAGGGCAATAGAATAACCAGGGAAATTACTGAGTCTTTTAATGATCAGTCTGGTAAGTGATTGAGACATCAGCTCACTAATTAGACCTCCTTACACTTGTTTGTGTTTTGTTCCTGTGCTCACAGTTCTAGGAAGTGCTTGATATATACTGTAGAATGGAAGAATGAAACCATGCATAGGGTCTATGATTACCATTATGGGTAATTAAATAACACTCTGAGACCTGTAGCAGTAATTATCTCTACAAAAGCTGCCTTTTCCTGATAATTAAGGGCTCATTGGAGGCAGTGTCATTACTCTTACTGATTTCTATAGGAATTGAAGGCCTCTTGTTTTCTACTCTATTAACTGGAAGCTACATTTCCTGATTTGACTCAGGTGCATGCAGATGCAGCATTGTGTGAGGAGAACTGAAGAGAAGAGAAAATATAAGGCCAAGAAACTGGTTGTGACTTCTTGATTCAAAACAAATAAGCCAATTAATCTGGCAGAGTGGCTTAGGGAAAACCTTGTTTTTTCACAGAAAGAAATCTTACAATTTTAACAGCATGACTAGCAGAAGTGTAACTCAGCTCCACTGTCTTTCATCCAGGTGCCTCATAGAGAATTCATGGGCTTTTCACTAGTATTTTAGGCATGTGCAAGGAGGTAAAATTCCTTCTTACAGATTCCTGTCAATACAGTGTTTTTCTGTGCAAAGAGCTGCATCTCAGGTCCCTGACTGCTCTGAGTCCCCAGTGCTGTATGTACTAGAGGCAGAAAAACATCAGCAAATTTGTGAATCCAGCCTATAAAAGCTTTTACCACAATCTTTTTTTAATGTTTCATCTTATCCTTTTTTTGTTATAACATTGCTGAAGTCATAGGTTCATGGTTTTTTTCAAACTCGCTTTCATGGACAGTTGTAAGATTGGCCCATTGTGTCCTGGTTGGATAAGAATAAACATATCAAGCTAGTCATCCAGAGTATAGTTATATCCGATGGTGAATACTTTACAATACTCTAATAAAAAGTGACCTTATTCTTCATTCTTGTGCTTTACTTTGATGCTGCGTTACTTTCTCCTTTTAAAGCTTCTCAGAGCAGTCAGCAGATCATTGCTTAAATAGCGACCCTTGAGATCTGATGCACTGAACCATCAGCAGCAGCTGCCATCCAAACTTGCTTTTACCTTGTGGTGGATGCCTCGAGCTCCATCTTTCTGTCAATCCCACAGCCTCTCTGACCCAATGCCTCACTCCTATGCAGCAGCCAGATCCTTCACCTCACCCCGCTGTCCTGATTCCTAAGCTTGTTACCCTCCTGGTCCCATTGCACTCTCCCTCCTCTATAGTTTTTGATTGCTCTCTGCTTCTTCCGTAGCTTGTGCTGAGGTGCTGCCATGTGGAAAAGAAGAATCAGGCCTTGTGGCTGTATCTCCCCTTTGTCCCTGGCTGGCACCATGCACAAGGCACAACAGAGGCTGCCAAGATGGTTGTCCAGAGATGTGTAGGTACCTGATGCCATGTCAGAAGGTGTGGCATGAAATATTTTCCACTACCCCTAATATCCAAAGGTTTCCAGCAGCAGAGGAGTGGCAGCTGAGATTCCTCTTCCTTTTCTGTGATCATAAGCTCTTGTCAGATGTGCCTGGGGTTTCCAAGCCCTGTTCCTGCACCTGTGGGAGCGGGAGGCTCGGTACAGCAAAATTCCTGTCTATATACCTGTTATGATGGTGGAAACAATAAGGGATTTAGCTGCTATAGCTGCACAAGATAAAAAGGAACAAACCCAGGACCCCTATGGTGCCAGAGAAATGACAAAGAAATCACTATTTACTGCTTTAAGCCCATGGCATCCCTGTAATTCACTTCTAGTATAACACAAATATCCTCATAGGCTTGTGAATCGACCTTGCCCTTATTTTAATTATGGGCATTTGTATTTATATGTGTAAGTTGTATAGATTGTCCTTGAATGTGGCGTCTGACAGAGTTGAGAGCTTTGCTCTTTGTTATATGCATTTTTGTATGGAATCGCTATAACTGTATGGTTTTTTAGAGCATTTGCTTGCAAATTCCTTTTTAATATTGTGCTAAATTCAGTTTTATACCAGGCAGAGCCTGAGCCATTTGTCAGTGGATGCTAATTTGATGATTGCTTGTTGGACTTATGACATGTGAGCAAAATTTGCTATTGTTACTGCCATAAGCTCCTTCAAATTATCAAAAGTATCTCAGATGTGCATTGTGATTCTTCTTAAGTTGTTTTTTTATCAGAGTTAGGTTGGACTAGGTGATCTTAAAGGTCTCTTCCAACCTAGACAATTCTATGATGCTTATAATAAGACCATATTGCAGTTGAGCCCCTGGAAATCAATAGTTTATCAAAAGGAAAAAAAAAGTAGTAAAAAAAAATTAAATTCTTAAGTAAACTGTAAGTGGTTATAGGAAGTCCTCACTAAGAAAATGGACCGTATGTTTGTCAAGGAAATTATTTTTTTTTCTAAGTTAAGAAGCTCTTACTAAAAATAAGCGAAATAAGCCTGAAGACAGACAACAAGAGGGGTATTCCTCTTTCCCTGTGGAGATAGTTTTGCTTTTGATTATAACTTTCTAAATCCAGTTGCCATCGCCATGGCAAAAAGACATAATCCTACTCTGAGTACATGACCGAAAAAGCTATGGCAAACGCAGAGTCTGGCAATGTTGTGCAGTGATTGACACACTTGTCTGCCGAACTGGTGCCATGTCTGCTCTCGGATATGTCACTCGCCCTCACCCTGTGAACGGAGTTGGCTTATGTTGGGGGATTTCTCCTCCAAATTCTTGTTAGAACCACAGAATAACTTAGGATGGTTAAACCAGGGCCTACACTGAGGTCAGGTACAAGTGCTCAGGGTACACATCACTCAAGGTCTTCACCAGTCAAGTTCTGAATATCTTGAAGGAAGAGGTCTCACAGCCTTTATGTAAGAACCTATTCTAAAGTTTGACTGCTTTCCTGTTAGAAGAAAAATTTTTTCCTAACTTCTAATAAAAATTCCCCTTGTTGCAATGTACATCTCTTGACTCTTTTTTACCATGCATCTTCAAGAAGTGTGACTCTGTCTTTGCTCTACCCTCCCATTAGTTGATTGAAGATAGTAATAAGATCCTTCCCCCAGCTTTCTCATCATAAGACTGAACAAAAGCAGTTGTCTCAACACCTCCTGCAAGTTTCTATAGACAATAGCATAAAAAAAATTGGGCTTTTGGAAGGACAGTGGAAGGGAGAAAAGCCATTGATAGGTTGCCTCATATTAGATGAAATATATGCTTAAGAAATATTTATTCAGGAACTAAAAATGTCAACACATGTGGACTGCAGAATTAATTTTTTGTTTGTCAAAGGCCTGAGAAAGAGAGAAGGGTTCTTATTTTAAGCACATATAGTTGTGTAGACCTACCTGAAATACAGTTTTTCACATCTAGTGTGTCCTCATATCTTCCAGTTGCAAAGACAAGGGAGAGATTATAAAAGACATTAATAGCAGTCTGCTCTCAAGCTTTTCACCTAACAGAAGCAATCAAATCACCTCCTCTTCTTTTCTCAAAAATTCATTACAGACATCTTTCTTCTGCTGTAGTGCTTGGATATATATGCAGTGTAGTAGCTGATGTTTGCCACTGTGATAAATAGAAGATTCAACCCCCTTGACGTGTTACAAGGCTATTGCTTCCCACAATTGCAGTGTTTTATATGATGATATTGCATTGCAAGCAGGTATCTATTTTGATCTTCAGGCACAAGTTAGAATATTTTTAACTCTACATATTTTAAAATACGCTACATAAGCGAATATCTACATTTTGAATTATTCCCCTCACAGGCATCAATCTACATATTTAAAACCTGACCTCAATTTTCTGTTTCTCATCTGTTTTCTATTCTAATATAACTTGTAACATGCTCTTAACTCTTTCATCTAGGTATGGAAGATATCAAACAACTGAGCAGCATTTATTGCACACTACTGGAATATGTCTCTGCCTTGTTCTGATGCACGCTGACACCTTGGCAATATTGCTGCTCTTTGATTATAATCCTTCATTGAGTTAATTTTTCCTCTAACCTGTCATTCCATGAAAGACAGTCTATAACAATTTTCACTCTTCAGAACAGTTATAACCTGTATTCTTAAAGAAACATTTTTGAATTGTGTCACTACATGAATCCCAAAACAGATAAACAATTGCACATCAGTGGAAATGAGCTCATAAAAGTATAAGGAAACATTACTGGTTAATTAGGAATATATGTTAAATCTCTAAATTGCCTCTCCTGATTGATGCAACTATATCACACTTGAAATGTCAGTACAAAAATTAGATATATAATCATCAAAAAAATTGCTAATATGTGCATTTTAAATGATCTTAATATGTTCAACCATTTCTCCCTTTCACCCTCCATACATTTGAGAATGTACATGTGAATTTTCAGTAACAGGATCAATACACTTTCAACTTGAGATGCTGTAACAAAAACAGCTTCATTGAAGAAGCGCCATCAAATGATATGTGGACAAAGTAATGAAAATCAGCTCTGTGCCTACTATTTCTTTTCCCTTATTTCAAAGTATCTTGCTCTTTGTTTAAAAATCCCACTAGAAGAGTTTTTCTGGTAAACAGACAGGGACAGCCATATTAACAGAATTAACAGGGATTAAACAGAAGATGGTTTAGGACTAAGTTTTTACTATCTTTGGAGGTAACCTTTAAAGCCAATTTGCTGTGAATGTGCTTGTGGACTCTTTCATGCTCAGTAACAGGTACCTTGCACACCTTGCCTAGCTTTACATATAGGCAAACTGCTATCATGCCTTTGTGACCTGCACCATTCACTCAAGTAGAATAGGCTGTGGGATTTAAGAGGTGCAAAGTAGCTGGTATAGCGTCTTTCACACAGTTGGGCATCAGAACCCTCAAAGGAAGGTCCATGACTACTAGTGGTGAACAGTTTTGACAGCAATCCAAATCACAGAACCATAGGATAGTTTAGGTTGGAAGAGACCTCTGGAGGTCATCTAATCCAATTCACTGCTCAAAGAATGTCTAATTAGATCAGGTTACTCAGTGACATGTCTAGGCAAGTCTTGAACAACTCGAAGGATGTTTACGCTACAATCTCTCTGGACATTGGTTCCAGTATTTGACCACTCTTACAGTAAAAATATTTTTCCTTATATGTGATTGGAATTCTCCATGTTCCAGGTTGTGTCCATTGCCTTTTTTTTCCTGATGTTGTGCACCTCTGAGTAGTCTGGCTCTACCTTCTCTATATCTTCTGATCAGGTAGATGTAGGCAACAATACAGGTCTCCACTGGTTGTTGTCACCTCTAGGACGAATAAAGTGAACTATCTCAGTCTGTCTTCCTATATCATGTGCTCCAGTCCCTAGTCAGCTTTGTGGCCCTTTGCTGGACCTGCCCTAGGATGTCCACATCTTTATTGCACTGGGAGTCCAGAACTGGACATAGTACCTCACCATGTGTCTCACCAGGTGCACAACTCCCTTGATCTGCTGGCCACAATCTTGACTAATACATTCAAGGATGCAACTGACCTTCTTTGCTGGTACGACACACAGCTGTTTCCTGTCCAGCTTGCTGCCTGATGAGACCTGCAGGTCCTTTTATAGTGAGCTGCCTCACAGACAATCTCCCCTCAGCCTGTATTGTTACATGGGGTTATTCCATCCCAGATCTTGCATACATTTTTGTTGAACTTCATGAGGTTCCTGTTTGCCCATTTCTCCAGGCTATCCTGGTTATTCTGAGTAGCAACCCTGCCTCCTAGCATGTTTGTTGTTCTTGATTTAGTGTTGCCTGCAGACTTGCTAAGAATATACTCTGTCCTGCCATAGGGGTTTGCAATGAAGACATTAAACATCATGGGCTCCAGTGTCCACCCCTGAGGGATGTTGCTGGTTGGTGCTGCCAGTTGGACTTTGCACCGGATGACAACAGTTTGCTCCATTACTTTTCCAGGGACTTAGGTGAGGCTGACCAGTCTGTAGTTATTATCTGGATATTCCTGCTTGCCCTTCTTGAAAAAAGATTAAGATTTTCTAAAAAATTACTGTTCTCTAGCTCCCAGTGTTTAATAATTACTCTATACCCTAAACTATAAGATAATCCTTATAGATTTTTCATAGCGTATACAGACTTTTATTTAATAAAATAGTCCTGTAGATTTCTTGGCTCCAAAACCAATTTGGGTCAGCAACTTGCTTAGGGTAACTATACATGCAAATAGTTTAAGCTGCTCATTTCACTAGTTCTTATGGGTATCAGCCAGTACTGATTTTTTTACATAATTCTCGCTAGCACATCTTTATGAGATCCCTACAGAACACCTTACAATCTTCTCCATTCTTACCAAATGAAATAATTTTCTGCCATCTGCAAATTTGCCTGCCTCACCATTCTCATCTTCTCTCAATGATTTTATACATATTAAAGATATAAGGTTCTACCATACATTGGTCCTGTCGTGTTCCTTGAGGTATTTTAGAAGACTATTTTTTCAGAAGATTATTTTTAATTATTTTTTTTGACAAGGTTAACTGACAGTGAAATAAAGCTCTGTGATCTGTGATTCCCCAGATCCTTACTACCTTTTTTAGACCTAGAACAGTTTTTACCCTGCAGGCCTCCAATATAGCAGCTCATTTTAACTAGGGATTGCATATTTTATTAGCTGTTAAATCCCTTCTGTCTTCAGCTCCTGTAGAGTTTCTGGATAAGTACCAGCCAGTCCTAATGAGTTGTTGCTGTTCTGATTGCCAGTGTGTTCCAGCTCCTCTTGTGCTTCCATTCATCTTAAGTCTCTGTTCATGGCCTATCTTCAGTACTTGAAATTTCTAATCCTGGATTAGTGAGTGTATAAATTTGTTGTGAAATGGTAGGAAGGAATTATTCAAAGAATTCTTTTAGTTTTATTTACATTATTGTTTCTTTTTAGTTTTTGATCATCCTGTCTTGCAATTCACTACCTGAGTCATGAATTCCTGTTTCTGTAATAGCTAGCAATTTAATCAGGTTTGAATTGCATCTGGCAATTAGTGTCTGTATGCCGTCTTTGCTCTTCTACCTTCTTTCCTGCACATTGCCAGTAGTGGTTTGCTATTTTCCCAGTTGACTTCTCTTGGGTCAGATTTCTTTCTTCTGAATGAGGTCATCTCCACTTCGGTAAATTTTAAACTTTCTTACGTACCTAGTTAATTTCCTTGGCTATTGGCTTAGTTTTTATTCATAATGTATTTTAATTTTTTGTTCATCATATCATTTTATTCATGAGGCTAAACATTTAAGGTGTTTCCATTATAACAAGAAAAATTCAACTTTAAATAGTGTTCTGGGAAAAACCCAACTAATCACTAGCTGCCTAGAAACTGCCTTGGTCACTCCAATAAAGATGCTTTTGTTAATTAAGGATCAGCATACATTTCATCAATGGAAACAAGAGAAGAAGTACCAGGAGATAAGGAAATGGGAGATTTTCCAGTATGGTGAGGTGTTTAAAGCAGTAACCCTGAAGTCAGCTTTAGAAGCTCCTACAGACAGCAAAAAATTCAAAGCACTTGACAATGGCCTTTAAGGTGAAGGATGAATACTGAGGGACAAAAAAACAACACCCAAACCACACACATATAAAGCCAGTTTCTGAATTAATGGATTGCTACAGGGTATTGAAGGTGGTTATCTGTTTCAATTTCTGTAAATCTTTCTATGTGAACTTGATAATCCAGAAGGAGAATCAGTAAAGATACTTGTATATTAGTTCTACAGTGTAAAATGTTAGATAACTTTCCTGAAGATTATTGATAACCTTTTATTATAATTACTTAGAAATCCACATATATTTTCCTAGCCTAGCAGATCTGTTTTTCTAGCTTTGTTATTTCTGCCAACAACAGAAACCCACAAGGGTTTTTTCTTCATAACCCCCAGGTTTCTGTAGCCTACAGCAAATCTGAGTACTTAACAAGCTGATGCCAGATGTAGGAAGGAGATATATTTACAGCAAAATGAAGTTGCCAATGGAAGTCTGAAAACTGAACACTTTCTTTCTCTCCCCATTTTCATCACTAATATGATAAATCATAAATTAAGTTTCCTTTTATTCTCCTGGAAAGGCCGTTATAGCTACAGATCAAAATGCTTATAACATGAAAACAATTAATTCCTCCTGCTAGTCTTAAATTCAGTTTGCACTCTGCCACTGCGTCTCAGCTGAAAAATAAAGCTTTGTGGAGAAAGCCGCTGAATTATTGGACATTTGTAAGTTAGAAACAAAAATCCAACTTTTTGAGTGGATGAACAGGAGTGAAAGAGCTTTTGGTCACTTTGCTTTTAGAATTCTGCAATGCTGAAGCTTTGAAGTGTTCAGCTTCATTAATTAACTGCTTTGAACATACCCAGAATCACAGTGTGTGACTCATGAGCTTCTGTGACAGTTTTTGGGAGCTTACTGATCCCAGCATACCTGCACTACTCTGTGTCTGGTAAATGCTGGTTTATATGAAGCCTGCAAGGTTCTGCCCTGCAAAAGTAATTGAAAAGCTAAATCATTTCACAGGTGATCAGTGAGTGGCTACTGCTCAGGAAGAATGAATGCTCCAATAGTCATTATGTTGCATCTTCAGCCCTACTCATGTTCATGAGAGATGCCATCTGCGCTCATGAGAAAACGGAGATTACATTTGTAGCCAGCCACTATACGTGCTACGCAAAGTAGGAATCTACTTTGTACGCCATCTCCTTTGCATTAATCTCTTCTATTTGGAAAATGGCGTTTACTAATGANTTGGTTGGTTGTTTTTTTCTTTCTGAATCTAGAGCATGTAGAAATCGAGGTATTGTCAAGAAGGCAATGCAGATTCAAATTCAAATTCAAAATTTGCTGCAAAAATCTTTTCACTTATTTTCTTGCTGATATTTCAAGAAGGATGTTGGCAACAAGAGTGAGTTGGCTTTGTCAGTTTTTGTCACTGGAAATAATGTTTTAAGAAATATATGTATGAACTGGCAGTCTCCTTGTTTTTCATTCCTAAAATTACTTTATTGGTTTAAAATTGCAGTAGTTTAGAAAGAAATATTAAAAATCAAAATTGGAAGAGAATCTTCATGGGTTGTTTTCCTTCCAAATTATTGGCAGGTGGAA
The DNA here is from genome assembly GCA_013400055.1 of Nycticryphes semicollaris. Taxonomy (NCBI): domain Eukaryota; kingdom Metazoa; phylum Chordata; class Aves; order Charadriiformes; family Rostratulidae; genus Nycticryphes; species Nycticryphes semicollaris. The sequence continues at coordinate 91,946 of VXBJ01001857.1, read as the reverse complement.
ACCACATATTTTTAGCAATCAAGAAGTGACTCAAGTTTCCTTCCAGGTATCCTATTTCTTCTCCTTTACTGGTACAATCACACAGCATTCCTTTCACAGCCTCCACAGTCTGATATGTGCATGAGAGAGCAAACAGAACAATTTCTATGATTCAGGTGAAATAACTGGGGCATTTAAAATGAATGATGATTACTAGGATTTCCATTGTGAAGTCAAGTGAGCAGAAAATACTACAGCAACAAGAATCCTTCAGACTAACATAAGCACTTGAACTGTAACTTTTAAAGGCCCTTATTTCATTACTCTAATTGTGTGACTGCTGTCGGATACCATTTTTCTACATTTAATGATCTAGGTCTGTGAAAAGCTAAAAGTAGCTATGCACCATCTATTAGCATGTCTTAAATGCCCAATTCAATATCAAGTTTCAGCACAATATCATGGTGTTCTCATGTGATGTAAGTTCGCTGGAGACCTGAAGGAAGTAGTAGTGGAAGAAGAACAGACGGAAGTTTTTTGTGGAAAGAGGAGGAGAGGTGGAGAGCCGAACCTACCTATGAGAACACACAGGCAGATGTTGCATCTGTCTACAAGTGTTGGTTGAATAAACATCTGAATCTCAATGAAGCTTTCCACACCCTAAAGCCTCTTCAGCAGACATTACTATTAGTTTAATAATTTATACATTGTTTTTATACCCCAACAAAATATTTCAATATTTGTGCATATGACTCAGAAAGGGCTATATACTTTCTGTTTTCAAGTAGAAAATATAGGTTCTCATGTCATTCTCAATGGGAACAATCAGAAAAGTAGTGCACTAATTTAATGTAATGCTTAATATTGCCCAGCTTTACTTTAGAAAAGGAATTTCTCAAAGCTTTTGTTAAAAAACCCTACTTCTATTTTAATTTTTAAATTCTGTTGTTGGAGATAGGTAAGGTCAAGGTCCCTCCACTCCAAATATATTTTGCCCATGTCATTTAATTGCAGATGTCTCTACCACAGACGTGTTCCAATGACTTGCCTTCCAAGTGCCCCAAATTAGCCTGCCAGTTCACACTACCATCCATCTTTTAAGATGCTGCGGCAATGCCTCCTAAGAACTGGCATATCCAATCTCAGCTTGCGCAGTCTGTCAGGAGGAATTCCCTGGACTCTCATGTATTTCTTGTAAATTGATTCTTTTATTGAATCATTATTCCCTAAATGTAAAGCTTTTCCTGCAAAGGGTAAAAGCAGACATACGAGTGCCTCTCAGAAGCTAAAAGGAATTTCCTGTCATATATCTTGTTTACTCATTCATCTTAACTAGTTCCTCAATGTAAAATTTAAACTCATCATTAAAATGATGATTAGGAGTTTCTCTGATGATCTTTATGTCCTTATAATGATTCACAGAGTTTGAGAGCTTCACATGAACTAGAAATGTTTCTGTTACTTTACCAATGTACATCTTTACATCTTTTAAGTCCTGATGTTTTGAATTTGGAAGTTTCAGTAACTTTCACAATGAGAAGTTTAGTGAGGACACCATTTCAAGATGGGATTTACTTGAACACCCACTGCTTTGAATCCTGGTGACCCATTACATGAAAGCCTACCAAGTTAGAATGGACCAAAGCAATATTTTCTCTAACAGCTTGTCCAAGAGAAGCCCTTAATTTCATGCTTTTCAGACATCTTCAGTAATCCTGTTGCTTTCTGGAGATGTGGCATGGATAAGAAAAAGAAATCCGTAAATAAAAGATCTCAGCAATGATGCTTTTGGATCACTCTTTGCACTTCTGACTCTTAGCCTGCCTTGTTTTCACAGTGATGTAGCTTAAGTAATACTTAATATAAACTTGTTTAGGTTTATATCGAATTCTAACATCAACAAAACATGAAAGAGAAAAAAAGAGCAAGTCTTCAGAAAAACAGGATTAAACCACTATGGGCATGGCTAGTGTTGCTTGCTGAAATTCCGTTTCAGAGAAATTGATGCTAGCCAAAGGGAAGCTGACACAGTTGCTAGTTGTTTGCTTTTTCAACACAATGGATTAACTTGGACATACAGAAATGAATCCAAAAGCACTGATAAATCCGCACTGAGCCATTCTACACATTCATAGAGTGTTTTCCTACTTAGTGGAAATCATCACAGAGAACATGCTATTAAAAACCAGGCCAAAATTAATGCTGATAAATATGTGATCAGAGAATGGCAGAGTCCCCAGATAAAAGATTAATAATGGCTGAGTGGTCTTAACATATTTCCTTTGATTCATGGGAGCATGGTTATAACAGAGGGAAATGCCATTGCTTTCAGATGAAACGAATGGCTCTGTATTGACTACTGAAAGCAACAGATGTTCTGCAAACCAGTACTTGCACAAAGGGACAGTCTTGGAACTATTTTGTAAACAACCTAGCTTAAATTTTAATACATGCACTTTGAGGATGGCTGTGTGACAGCAGCTTGTACAGATGGGTCCAGGAAGCTGTGCAATGCAAAGGGCATCTAACTGAATTTGGAAAGCTTCAAGCAGCCTGGCTTGTTGTTTGGGAAAGAAAGTCTGATTGCACTTGCCTATGCTTATATATTTTCTCTTTCTCTCTGTGTCTTTTTCTGTATATACATGTGAGAAAATGAGATTTTTTTTCACTAAAGTTGTTTGAAAACTGTTATTATCAATCAGTACAAATATATGTATATAATTTTCTGAAGCTGTTTTTTCCCATTTTACTTTTTTCTTTCATTAAGCGATGAGCTTATGAATAAATCCTTATTGGTTGAAAAGCTACTGGAAAAATCCAGTGATATTGTGAAGCCACTGAATTGTTGTCCTTAGAGTCTGTCTCTCAAGTGTAATTCCGTCAGAGTGCAGCTTACAAAGGTACATAAGAGCACCATGAGGTCCTTACCAACTGCACATTTTCTTATGGTTCACAATGAGGATGGCAAAAGAGAGATGCCATTTCAGGAGAAACTGCTCTGATGGACAGGTGTCCAGCATGCAGCATACACATGACCATCCTAGGGGTCTAATTCTTGCCAACTCTGCTTGCTTACTGTCAGGAAAGAGCAAGGGTTGGCCACTCCTTGGGGGACTGGCAATGCTGCAACATCACTGGAGCAGAGATGGATAACTCCAGTCTGGTTTGTAATGGGACCAGTGAGCCCATGAAAGGTGGTGGTGGTGGCAATGGGGAGCAGGTACTCATTGGTGCCCTCAAGGCCCTGACACTTAATGTATCACTGTTTTCTCAAAAAGAGAGAGATGTAGTGGAATGATCTTCAGCTTACACAAACCAGTATCACTAAAGATATTTCTAGTATTTTCTCTCAGAATTTGCCCAGTTTTCAGTTGTAAACATCACAGTACACAATTCATTGATGAAGTTGCACCAACATTTTACCCTTCCAACCCTCTCTTTCCTATGCAGGGTTCTCCTGTGGAGAAACCCCAAACAATGCTGCAGGAAGACCATATTATATTACCTGTAAATCCATTGCAGTAGAAAGAGTCTCATGGGCTGCTGGGTTAGTAAGGCACACTGAGAGGTCCTCTTGTCTCTCACTGCAGCTGGTGGTGTGCAGCATGGTAGAAGACCTCCTGTTATAAGGACTATTTCTAGCTGTTGATCTACAAGGTGCTTTTATAATATCTGTTAAATGTGTTCACCTGGAAAAAAAAGACAAATCTGCACTTTTTCATTTTACACATTGGCTCTGGTGGCACCAGATCCCCAGCGTTATTTTGTAAGGATCTTTGTTACTACCTATCATACATATCAAAAGTAATTGTCTTACCAAGAACTTCTGCCTGGCATATAGTATCGAGAAGAAAAGTGCCTAAACCCTTTTAAAAGAGCTAAAAAAGGGGGATATGTTCCCTCTTTCCCAGTCAGTCCCAGTGACTGGAAAAAGAGAAAAACACCTCCCATTTTTGATATGGGAAAAAAAAAGAAGACCCAAGGAACTACAGGCCTGTCAGTCTCACCTCTGTGCCTGGCAAGATCATGGAACAGATCATCCTGGAAACTGTGCTAAGACACATGGAAAATAACAAGGTGCTCAGTGACAGCGAACATGGTTTCACTAAAGGCATATCATGCATGATCAATTTGATGGCTTTCTACCATGGAGTTCCAGTGTTGGCAGGTAAAGGAAGAGCAACTAACATAATCTACCTGGACTTGTGCAAAGCATTTGACACTGACCCACATAACATCCTTGTCTCTGAATCGGAGAGACATGAGTTTGATGGATGTACCAGTCAGTGAATAAGGATTTGGCTGGATGGCTGCAACAAAAGAGTTGTGGTCAGGGCTCAATATCCAAGTGGTGACCAGTGAGGACTGGCATTCCTCAGTTTGAACTGGTGCTGTTTAACAGTTAGTGACATGGATAGTGTGATTGAATCCACCCTCAGCAATCTTGCTAATGACACCAGCTGTGTGGAATGGTTGACACACAGGATGGAAGGGATGCCATTCCAAGGGACCTGGACAGGCTTGAGAGGTGGGCCCATGCAAACCTCATGAAGTTCAACAAGGCCAAGTGCAAGGTCCTGCACCTGGATCATGGCAATCCCAAGTACAAATATGGGCTGGACGGAGAACTTAAGGGTATTGGTAGATGAGTAACTCAATGTGACCCTAGCAATGTGTGCTTGCAGCCCAGAAATTCAACTGCATCCCAGGCTGCATCAAAAGAAATGCAGCCTGTAGGTTGAGGGAGGTGACTCTACCTCTCCGCTCCAATCTGGTAAGACCCCACATGGAGTATTGTGCCCAGCTAAGGGGGACTCAGCAAAAGAAGGACATCCCTTTCCAAAAAATATTCCAGTGAAGAAAAAAAGAATTCCCTGGAGAAGGCAACAAATTGACTTTGTGGGTTTTTTTCCAGATTTTCTTTTGACTTTTCATTTGAAAGTTACATACTTTTGAAGTTGGTGACCTTCTGATTTGTTTATTTCAGCAGTCCCATTTCCAGACAGCACCCTCATCTTCTGGTGCACATATGATTCAAATGTCAATATTTAGCAGGCTCTTATGCTTATGCTTTAAACAGGAGAAATAGTCTTTTGATTGAGATCATACGCTAGCTTGCATTGTTATCTGGTCTTGGAGTTAGTTGGAGTTGATTCTTTCTTATTGAAATGGACATAAGCCATACTAATGGTCTGAAGTTGTGGCACAGGAGGCTTAGATTAGATATTAGGAAGAATTACTTTACTGAGAGGGTGGTCAGGCACTGGAATGGCCTGTCCAGGGAGGTTGTTGAGTCACCAGCCCTGGAGGTATTACAGAAATGTGTAGTTGTGACACTTGGGGGCATGTTCTAGTGTCTGAGATTGTTGGGTTGGGTGATTTTTATTTTTTGTGTGGTTTTTTTGGAGTTTTTTTTTT